>BMAW01054425.1:187878-197916 GCA_019974015.1 Nephila pilipes
CCACCACCTTGATTCATCATGCCTCCTCCTCCTTGATTCATATTCTGATTCATCATCATGTTGTTGTTATTCATCATGTTTTGCATGTTCATCATCATATTTTGTTGATTGTTCATGTTCATCATACCCATTTTTCCGTTTTGTTGATTCATATTCATATTCATGTTCATATTGCCATTCATTCCTGCAGGGCGAAAAAAGAGTAAAAATTTAAGTGAAGTAAGAAAGAGAAACTATATAATTGAGGATTGATATCTAAAAATAATTGAAACGAAATTTATGTACAATCCCTCTGATTAATGTTAAGAAATTTATTTTATTTTGGGTAATGTTTTATTGAATGTAATAATAATTTTCAATAAGATCTGTATGTGCTAAAATGTTATTTATTTGAATTATAAGTCCTTGCGTGCATTTTTAATTGTTTAAATCAGAAATTGTATCTTTTCTCATCTTTAAAAAACCCAAATAATTCATAGTTCTCATAAATATCCATTTACACCAGCAAAGGTACATTAGAAATTTATGGAACTCTTTTGAAGATTAATGGAATATGTAACTCAATGGAAAGTTTTCTCAGTGAAAATTTAACATTGTATTTATAAAACGGTGTAGTTACAATGATGCTGAAAAAAAAATATGTGCATTTATCTTTACATTTTATAGACTAAGTTCAGAGGTGTAGCGAGAAATTTTTCATGGAGGTTGTTTTCTCCTTCCTCAACTCGTATCTAAAAAATAATTTCAAATTTTCTCATTTATTGTCAAAGTGAAAAGAATGTTTACGGGGAGTACTGGCTTTCGAATAAAAATATTTTCTGAAAAAATATAAAATTCAGTACAGAAAAAGTTTCAGTTAAAATGTCAGTATATAGCAATTCTTATGGGGGGAGTTACCAACTACATAGTCCTCCATGGCTACGTCACTGACTAGATTATATATATATATATATATGATGCAGTTGATGTGTAATGCATATGAATGCTGTAGCAGTCTATATCATAGTCGGGATTTGTGTTAGGAGGTAGGTTCAACTACTAGTTGCTCAAAACTGGGATGTTTTGCCTGTCTAGGATTCGAGCTCAGATTAAAACTTCAACCGAAGTCTGTGATTTTAGCTGTGTTTGAACTGCCTTTCTTGACTCGGCAGACATGGGTTATAGACATCTGGGAAAGAAAAGAATATCCAACCAGATCAGTTATTAGGCGCTTTTACTCCTTGAGATGATGGCATATTAGAAGAATTAATTTCTATAATTAATAGTTGTTAGGACGCTTATAATTATTGAACACCTCATCTTGTGAAATAAAAATAATCAATCAGGTTTGCGAAATTATCAATTACATCTTTAGAACTATAGTTAATTTCTTCTAAATATTATTTTTCAGATATTTTTTCTTATTTAGATTACGGATCAGAAAAATAATGGAACAGAGTTTTTCAAAACTATATTCTTATTTTTTTTTTTAAAAAAAAAAAAAAAGTAAAAGTATACACTAAAATGGAAAAGCATAACACTGGAACATTGAAAAAAATGTATTGCTCTTATTTAAATTTTAAAAATTCCAAATATCGAAAACACATTATTTATGCTATTGATCTAAAATTGCGTTAGGCACAATTACTTTGACCAGTTACAAATAGTTATTTTACGGTGAGAAATATCCTAATATTTTACGAACTATGTTTAAAATATATGGAGAACATTTATTTCATTATTATGCAATTTTTTATCACAGATTATAAGTATCAAAAATCATCATACCATATGGCACGCCGATAACATTTAAAAGTGAGTATTTTATTTATTTAATTAATTAATGCAATTTAATGGCACCAAAGTGTAAAATAAACCAAAATGAGATGATTTGCCTTACATTACTTATTTGAGTAATTTTTACTATCGTACTATTTTTATGAATAATAATTTTCAGGATACATCCCTGTATATGTGCATAAAAAAGATCCACATTGAAAGAAATATATAAAATATTATATTTTTCGAGATAATATGGTATTAGTTTTCTTATATTTTAAAATGCTTTTCGTATACACGAATATTTAAGGGATTATTTATTAAAAATGGTATGAATTTATATATTTTAAAAATTCGTACGATTGAAAAATATATATTTTAAAGATAGAAGTTATATATTCATGATTTAAGACAAAATATCAATTTTAAAATACGTGTTTTTGAAATAAAGAGGAAGTATGTGTTTGCATCTAGGGTAAAATAATGCGTGTGTTTTCAAAGTATGTGTTCGTGAAGAGAATATTTAGATAAAGAATTATAACATTTATCGATTCTCACAAATTATGCGAAATTTATTTAATACATAATGTAATATGAATTCCAAAAATGTGTTGCTAACTAATAAAGGTATACTATATACACATGCATTCGTAATATTAATACTTTCTTGTAACAAATTTTGTTAAAAATAATTTTTTGTTAAAATTAATTTGTAACAAATTTTTAAAAGTTTAATTTTTTATTCCGAAAAATAAATGCGATTATATAAAGTTTTTTTTCCCTCAGCAAATGTAAAACATGCTCCTATTAAGATAGTCTTTTACCAATGACACGGTACAAGATTTATGATTTAGAACGCATTTTCAGAAAGAAAAAAGATAGAACCAATGTTCAATTATTATTTCTCATCAGTCCACTAGATGGCACCACAATTAACTAAATAATGTCATAACAGATAACTTCATTTAGCGCAGTGGTTCCCGACCTATTTTCAATCACGACACATTTCCAAATTTTTAAAAAAGTTCGTTACCTCTTCCTCTTTCCTATCACTGCGTAAAAAAAATTTGAAAATTTTCGTTTATCTGTCGTAATTACACCCTCACCCTCCCATTTTTTTAACGATTAAAAATACTAAAGTCGAAATTTAGAGTTTAAAACACTGCTTTCTTATACTTTGTTTCTTTTGGTAAAGATATTGGTGCATATTGTGATACATTGATATAATTACGCAATACTTAGCTAATGAAAGGGAAAAGAGAAAAAGGTCAACATATCTGCTTTTTAAAATTTTTTAACCCCTATTCTGAAATTTTTACAAATACAGTTTATTTTCAGCCCCAGCTTAGAAAATAAAAAAAAAGCAACATTATGATGAAGTAAGAAAAGGAGAAAGTAAAATACAAAAAAAAAAAAAAAAAAAAAAAGGTAAGTTTGTAGGAAATCGCCCATCATAACATCTTGATAAACATTAAATCTGAATATAACCAACTCGGTAGTTCACAAAGAGAGAGAGAGAGAGAGAGAGAGATTCATTTTTGTTCAGCTGAAGCTACCTACGCCTTCCTTAGTGCTAAATACCTTCGTAGTTACATATCATGTGATTATTTAACAAAATTATATAAACACGTATTACCAAATTCTGTAATTGAGTCTAAAATTTCTTCTGATCTTACCAAAACAAAGGTTATTGCATACAATGTTCTTGACTTAATACTTTTCAGATGACTTTGAAAGCGCTAAAAATTTTTCTACTTATTAGAAAAGTGTACAGATGGATTCAGTTTAGACGCAGTAAAACACTTTTCTATTTTAATTCAGTTTATTTCGATGAAAATCCAGGCATGTCCCATAAAGTTATCGAAATGGTATGATTGACAAATGAATAAGCTAACACTATATCTCGAGTACTAATAACAGTATTGAGAGAAAAATGTATAGCATTTTGGAGGAGCAAACTACAACACTCACTTCCACGACAAAATAGGGAATGAAAAAATAACGTATTCCAGCATTTAAGCAATACACTTGGAAAAGGTATCATTGGTTTTGGTTGCCCGCGGATATATTGAATAATAGTGTGTAACATGTATTAAATAGACTAGTTATAGGCATTTAGTCTTTTATCTTAACTATTTTTCTATTTACGCTGATTTTCGATTTACTGGTTATTTTAATTATATTTCAATCGAAGCATTGAAAGTGTTCCGTAGTTTTGTCGGAATAGAATATCAAAAGCTGCTATTTTAATGAAAAAACAAGATAGTTATCGATTTCCCACCGTTAATAGAATGCTGAAAAAAGCTCTTGGATCATTTTTTTTTGTCGCAAGAGCTTCCACTAGTATTAATTATGAATTTCTTTGAAAATTATTTGTATGTTTATATATTCTCTGATTTATATTTTTCACATCAAAAGGAAAAGCAGTGGTGGGGGGGGAGTAACTGTGTCTCGAAAATAACAAAAATTCTATATTCATTTACAATCAGTTTAACTATAAGAAAGGAGCAAAATATTTGGCTACACAACTGAAAGTGAAGCAAATAGTAAAACGTAAAGGAGAGAATACAAGAAGTTCAATTACGAATAAGAGTTTAACATTTATAAACGAGGAAATTTATATCTGCACAAATGAACAATTTTTTAAAGGACTTGAAATTTTTGATTAAATGTTAGTAGAAAAAACACCTCTTGGGAGGGAGGGGAGATATTGAACAATACGCCTCACATACTTAAGAAAAAGAGGACTGCAACTTAATTTTATTGCTTAATCAGTCATTAAATTTAACTAATTATCCCAATAAATGGAACACAATGTTGTATTTTTAACACTTTCAACTGATTTAAAATGGGTTGAACATTTTCTGGAAAAAAAAAATCAGACCCAGTCCTCAGAATTTTCAAAAAATTGTTCTTTGCAATTCCAGCTCATAATGCTTATGTTAAGAGGATCTTTAGCATTATGAAATCAAAATATAGACAAATGAACAAAATAGATTGTTACCAGAGTCGTTGAAAAAGTTAATTCTTGTATAGTATAACTTCAGAAATATGAATTATTAAAAAATTAAGAAGCAATGCAAAATGTGCGATTTCGCTCAAAATAAAGAATAAAATAGAAATATTTTGTATGTACATTATGTTTAGTTTCCAAAAAATTTATTTAGTTTCTTCAAAAATTATATTTTGAGATGAAACCTAATAAACCTGTGATACATTTCTTTTGATTTTTTCCTTCGATTAATTCTAGAACGTACTCTTCTGGAATAGATTTTAACAAGACAGGTATTAATAACTGACCAAACAAAACTTTTATAACATTTAGCGCTTCCAAATTGCAATTTCGATTTTCATCGTACAACCTTCATATAGCTCTAACATTTTTCTAACTATCTACCGGTTCTAGATTCAATAACAAATTCATTGATTGAAATAACTTATTCATTGATTGAAATAACTTACTCACTGATTGAAATAACTTATTCATTGATTGAAATAACTTATTCATTGATTGAAATAACTTACTCATTGATTGAAATAACTTATTAATTGATTGAAATAACTTATTCATTGAAATAACTTATTCATTTTATGTACTCATTTTAGTTCTTTCGTTCAATTTTTATGAAGCTACCACATTGCTTACTACACCTTAGAATAATATTTTCAGGTATGCAAATATTTCTACTGTACTAAGACTTTCGTTTCTGTCTATTTTGCTTTTTAGGGTCCCCAGAATATTTTTCTAATAACAGTTTTGGAAATGTTATAGAGATTTGAACATTTAGCAGTTTAACCCTGTGTTGCTCATTTTGAATACGAGTTTCGTCTCCTCCTAACAGTGGATTAATTCGTTTTATCACTGAAGAAATTTTATTCTTGACATACCTCTGAAGTAACAACACCCACTTCTAAAGATTATAAATTAATGAATGAATGAACTGCCTGGTCCGATCCTTTTAAACTACTTTTTTTTTCTAATGTTAATTCACGTAATTTGTGTAATCCATCTCAGTCTTTCTTTACTGAATTTTCCTGTTCCCTTTTTAACAACATAGAAACTGTTGCTCTTAAAGCGGTTCACAACCGTTTTTCTTTTCGGTAATACGAAAATGTACCCTAGACTACAGTTGTTAAATCAATATGAAACCTAATACTTTTAAAATTAAATAAACTATTATCTGGTTTCACCTTTATTTTTAGGGCACACTCAGAGCTTCGCCGTTAATTTTTTCCATTGAGCTCACTTGGATAATTAATAAGTGGATAGTATTAATTTTAAGAAACTTTCCTGAACACATAGAACTTTTTCTCAATGCCACTCGAAAGAGAATGCTTAAAAAAAGTTTTCGCCTTGCCCAACCTAACACATTTGTCCTATGTCTAAGTTTGAGCAGGTTGGTCACTTTTTCGTCCGAGATTTATCCATCGAAGGTGGTTTTCTTGAAGATTCAACTCCAAAAAGAGAGGATAGTAGAGAAGAAATACCTTTCTTCGGTCATCTAATATGAAGCTCGCAAGGCTAAAAAAGGGAACGAAATCCCACAACCAACAAGGGACTGCTTAATCGTGAGCAGTATATTCATTATTTCATCACAAATTACTTACATGTTGGAATTGATGACATTTCTCTCTTTTGAATAATTTCTTTTAATATATTTCTAGCATTTTTCTTTAAATTTTAAAATTTTATTTTGGATTTTAATATTGATACGCCCCTCCCCTTCATTTTAAAAAAAAAAGCCAAAATGACTCCCTTGGAGGTCGCGACCCATTGGTTGGGAATCAGTGAACTAGTGTAATAAATTCCACTTACTAAATGTTCATTCAAAATATCGTTTGGCAAACTAATTTAACGCTTTTTATAAATTTGTCATTTAATTTTTTTTGTTTGAAGAAAATCGTTTGCAATATCGGTTGTTTTTGTAACTGTATTTTGTAAGAATAGTTAAGAAATTTTACTGAGATGATGTACGTTTGAAATATTTACATTTCTAATAAATCAGTGTTGGTTATAGAATGGTTAAAGTGTTTTAATTCCATTTGTGTAGTAAAAACATCTGTTGTATATTTAATGCTCCGATTATTTACACGTTGAAACTTATGTTGTACAACTGATATCAAAATGAATTCTTGCGGTTATGATGCATATATTCATTTACCCTACCTCGACCTCAGAAATTTGAAATATTTCATAAATCCACTATTTTTTTTATTAAAGTTAAGTATCAATTTTTTGCATTGCAAAATAGGAAACGAAATACGAAACATATTTTATACAGGATAAAAATGGATGAGAAGAAATGCTTGGTTTTGGATCCTTATACCTACATATGTTCAGAATGTGCGTAAAAATTTTTGAAACATATTTCAACGTCTTACATTTTTATCTAGAGTGATATTTCATTGGTATCTCCGTTAAAATTATACTAATTCCTGTTAATCTAGCACGGTTGTGATTCCGAATGTGCTGAGTTAAGGAACGCCTATTAAACTATTGTTGTTGAAGCGTATTTAACTTATATCATGGCGAATTAAGACTTAGGATAAGTTCCTAACTTTGCGAGTTCTCATTTTCAATTTGCATTTGCTACCCATTTCTGTTAAGTTAATTAATTCGTTTATTTCAAGTCAAAGTTTGCATTTGTTATACTTCTCAAGCTGAGAGAGGGTAGAGTTTATAAATTAATTAGTTCAATACAAAAATAACTATTTTGCTCATAGTTTAACTTTTATGAATGTCTCTGGCTTATTGTGAACTGTGGAACTACTTAAGGCTCCCACTACCCGCCATTTTGATTTCATGAACGTAATGTTAATCCTATGGAACTTCGTCTTTCGTTCTCAAATCTTTACTATTTGATCTATTTGAATGCAATAAAGGGCATCTGAAAGAGCAAAAAATAACGAATGTTTCTGTGAAATTACTTTTTTCCTCTGATTCTTAGGAATATTTAAAAATATTTTTTAAAGACCAGAAAACTCACTAGCGAATCATTACAATAAGAATAAAAATACTTTTAAAAATCGGAAGAGAAAAGTAATTCCACAGAAGCATTTATTAGTTTTTGCTCTTTTAAATGCACTTTATTGCATCCAAATAGATCAAATAGTAAAGATAGGAGAAATAAAGTCGACATCCCACAGGATTAACATTAAGCTGACGAAATTAAAATGGTGAGTAGATGGGAGTCTTAAATTAGTCAAATTAAAACTAGACCGCACGAAAACGACCTGCCAACTTCGGTAAAGCTTTGGAAAGTAATTAAGAATATTTTTCTGTGTCTAATCCCTGTTTCAAAATTGTTATTGATTTGGAAGTAATTTTTTTTTCTTAATTTCTGTCGTCGGACAGGTTGTTCATTGAAAAAAAATGGTGTTAAATAAAACACCTTTTATTTTTAAAATTGAATAAATATATTAGTTAACTAAATACTAGAATGCATGTATATAAAATATTATTCCTTATATAGAAAAATTATTTTTAAACTGTATACCTTGTTGCATCATCATCATTAACATCTGCATTAGTTGCATCATGTTTCCTGAAAAGACAATGACAATGAATCAATGTTTATGAAATCTAAAAATTCCTTTATATTCTTTTTAAGCAAAATACTCGAGCTAAAATCATAGAAATAAGCACCGAAAAAAAAAAA
Organism: Nephila pilipes; assembly: GCA_019974015.1. Taxonomy (NCBI): domain Eukaryota; kingdom Metazoa; phylum Arthropoda; class Arachnida; order Araneae; family Nephilidae; genus Nephila; species Nephila pilipes. The sequence continues at coordinate 196,296 of BMAW01054425.1, forward strand.
AGAAAAAGAAAAGATAAACACTATCTAATTAGAAAAATAATAAAAAGTACAGAAATTTTAACAAATTGCTGCAATTAATGTCTACTTAATATTTTATTTGCTGTATGTTCTTTTAATATTGTATCGAGATTCGTTTCCTCCGTCGTGGTCGTACTATCGCAGCATCCAATTAAACTTCGATCCGCAGGTTGAATTCAGTTGTACTTCAATTACCATCGTCGTAATAGGTGGCAGAGGTGGTCACGGATGGTGGTGGCTAATAGTCATGGTCACGGATTCGCGGCCAGCGTTTTTCATCGAGTCGTAAGTTCGGCCTTGATGCCACAAAAGACCCACAGTGTAGCCGGAGCTGATGTACATTAAATCTACTGAGACCCAAAGTCCTTCCATTCGCGTGCTGTGGAAGTGAGGAGACGGGGTGCCTGCTCAAGTGTCGTCTTCGTTACTTGATCGAGGCTCAAAATTACGAGGTCCTTCGCCAATTGGGTCGATTATGTTCGTCACATTAGAACATTCTAGTTTCTGGATTTTACAGACACATGAAATTCACCAGCGAGTTCACATTTATTCTCGAAAACTTATGGAAAGAAGCATGAACAGAAATGAAGTGAAACTCTAATTTTTTTGTACATGCCTCTCGATAAGCAGTTAAATCAAGATAGGTTTTCATTTTCCTGTTGTTACGCCTTGCATTTTAATACTCTTATTTATAATTGATTATGCTGATTTAAAGTAAAATCTTACTTTTGTTACTTTTATACTGATAGTTTTGAATTCGTTTGCTGAATCAAAGAGTCGAGATTATTCCATACTTTTTTACTCTTTAATCGATTTACCTGTGTGACAATATTATGTATTTTAAATCAGTTTAAGGCATCCCTTATATTAGTAATATGATAGTAAATAGTAATACCTTGCATTTGCATTCCTCCTCCTCCATTTCCTCCTAAAATCATATATAAAAACATTAATATCTTGGCATTTATATAAAATGGTTCTAGCACGAAGCTAAATTAATTTTAAAAATAGGGAGCCCTACCTTCTGTTTCTACTTCTCCTCCATTAGCGTTGCCTATAAAAATATATAAAAAACGTCAATAGGAGATACATATTTTCTGACAAAACTGATCTGTATTTTACACACATACACACAGACACACACACACAGACACACACACACACACACACACACACACACACACACACACACACACATATATATATATATATATATATATATATATACATATATATATATATATATATATATGTGTGTGTGTGTGTGTGTGATGATTTAACTTCAATTTGTAATATTTTCACAGAATAATAAATTAATTTCCTAATTTTTCTCATTCTGTCACTAAAAAGTTAAGCGTTCATTCTTATTTGTTGATATGATTCCTTTTTAACTTTAATTTATGCAATCACGAGCTCTTAAAACTTGTAATGTCAGCTGTTCCCACTGATTCAGGCCTGTAAGGATAATCCCTACTAGACTTTCTGTCTGCAATTAAAATCCCTAAGAATCCCTACTCTTATACCATGTGACCTATTATGTCTAAAAAGGAAAATCCCTATATATATATATATATATATATATATATATATATATATATATATA
>BMAW01054425.1:197926-271737 GCA_019974015.1 Nephila pilipes
TATATATATATATATATATATATATATATATATATATATATATATAAACAATTTAATTTTCCAATTTTTCCCATTCTATAACCCATAATAAAGAGTTCATTCTTATTTGTTAGTACAATTCCAAATAATCTTTATATTTATTCGATCACGCACTCATAAAATATGCCGAATCAACTTTCCAATAATCGTAAATCTGTTAAAAAATAATTTTGACAAGATTTATAGACGTAATGAAAGTTCCTCAGATTCCCTTCATCTCATACCATGTGAGTTATCATGTGATCTGGAGAAATCCCTACTATAAAATCGAATGCACGATAAAATTCCGTCTCTACCGAAGTAATAGAGACGGTGGAGCAATGTCTCTTGCCTTATCCATTTTTTAATAGTGTACATTTATTGCTTCTCCCTCTCATCTAAATGAATAAACAATCTTAATTTTAAAAAATGTGTTATATATACGGGTATATAGGATTAAAGTGTATATATATATATATATATATATATACAGGCTAACAGGATAAAAGTTCTAATAAAGAAGGCCTAATATATAATACAATTTTCATTTATTTTGTTTAAAGGGAAGGGTGGGAAGGAGATTAAACGAGGAATCTAAAACTCAGCAAAATGAATCTTATATATATATACATGAAGTAGCAGACATATATCTTAATGTTTTCTTAACGATTGATTTCATTTTATTATTTTCACACCAGATTGTTACATCGAGTCTCACTTACAGATGGGTTTTTATGATTAAATTCCAATTAAATTAAAAAAAAAGAAGAAGAAAGAAAGAAAATGACAACTTAATTGATATTTCACTCTGCGAATTTCCGTACCATGCCTTTAATACTTTTAAAAATGGTAAACTGTCATTTTCATCGGTTTTCATTTGTGGTTGGGTTTGTGTCATTGGAGTTTCTTACCCTCTTACAAAAGGAAAGTCAATTTCCTTGTAAACACACATTGAAGAGAAGATTTTTCCTTCTTGTTTAGATTTACTCTTCAGGACTGGCTCTAAATCTTCTCCATTACTCTTAAAGTAGCACTTTAGTGTGATGTTAATCATGAAAAGTAATCCTACGTCATTACTTTAAAAAAAAATAGTAAAAACATTATTATAAAAAAAAAAGTTCTATGCAAAGTTTTGCAAGGAACAGAATTAGCCACCCATGGTGTGCTTTTTCTTATAAATATTGTTAAATTACTCAACTAAATATAAGAATTAAAGTAAACGATAAAATGTCGGGAAATGGACAATTGTAAATTCTTCCAATATTAAAATTAAAGGAAACGATAAAATAATTAATTGAATATATTTAGATAAATGTAATTAAAATTGTAGCAAATAATAAGAAATTGAAAAGTGATCTGTTACGCCAAAAGTGATCCAACTAAAACAATATCCCCTTGGGTGGCTAAAAGAATCGCGTTAGAGAGAAAAGGTAAAGGAAATCTGTTATTTGGTTCAATACTAAGTTTAACGTATTTATACGTATATTTTTAATTGAACAAAAATTATGAAATGTGTTGAGGACCAATTACAGTACTCTAAGCACTCTTTAATCCATAATTCGAAGATTCGGCGCATTCTACAATCCCGCATACGAAAGTTTTGGACATTCTATAACCCGACTCCAATAGGGTGCCCTTAGATTTATTCGAATGGATTTGTTGATATTTACCCCCAGGTCACGACACAACATTGTTTCTTGCTTACTAGCGGGCTACATATCACAATATTGAAACTGTATACATACAGCGTACTGTACTGTAAAATGTTCTCAATGTCCTGCAACCGTTCTTCAAGCACTAATAAAACTAACAAGGATAAGCAGATATTTAAAGTAGCTTGTCATAATGTATTTTAATTAACATTGAACTGTATGAAATTCTCCTTTTATGTTGTGTTTCTTATCAATACAAAAATATTCAATTAATTGATCTCTAATGTCTGAATTCAATTATGTAAGTACTATTTGGGAAGAAAAAGATGAAATAATTTGTCGAATATTTATATCGTCCTCACAATTCAGAATGTGCTTACGCACATTAAATATATGTTTTAATTCTTTCAAATTTTATCTAGATCAATATATATATATGTATATATATATAGTATCCTCATTGGAATTATATTGACGCTCAATATCTGGGCACGGCCATTGTCCCGAACATGCCGGACAAATGACAGGTTACTGTAATATTAGACACATAAATGCTTATTAAATAGTCTGTTAATTTCTTTCAATGTGAATTAATATTTTAATTTAGATACATTAGATATTTGTGTTGACTGTTGTTTACCATATTTAGTGGTGAATCCAGAAAAAAAATCGACAAGCAGAGTATAAAATTGACAGGGGGGGGCACAATTGTTTTTTTCCTTTAAAATGTTCATCTTACCCCTTAAAACCCTTATCTATGTTTCATTTATTATTCATGCTTATTAAGTCCTTAATCTAAAAATAAACTAAATATTAATTCAAATTTAAATTGAGAATTAAAATCTTACAGTACGGTGGATAACTCGGTCCTGTTCTTGGCCATAAGAAAAACAACTTTGAAGTAAAGCAAAGAAATGCTTCTAAATTTAATTGGGTTTTCCTACTCAGAGATGTTAATTTGTATGTGTGTGATTGAAATTACGAAGGGCCGAAAGGACACGGGCTCCCATTCGCAACCTCTGGATTTACCATTGATCACATTGATGTTATGTATTATGACATATATTTTATTATTCTAAGAACTATTAACAACATTAAAAACCGAAATTACCTTCATACCTCCCATTCTTATTCTCACCCTATGTGATCGCGGTAGCATAGTGGTCAACCCCCAATTCGACGAATACTACGTCTGTCGCGGATTCGCAATATACGTTGTATTAATCGAGTCAGGGTTCGAGCCCTGATGCCATGAAAGACCCACCATGGAGTGGGACTGATGCGCGTTAAAGCTGGTTAAGATCCCAAGTCCTCCTGTTGGTATTATGTGAAAATTTTAAGAGGTAGGTACAGGGTTCAGGTGTCGACCTCGACAATGGACCGAAGCTCAAAATTTCGAGTTTCGTCACCAATAGTCCTCGTGTTATTTCTCAGTGCGATGTTAATAAAACAATCAAAATCACGATCTGTTCGCGCCTTGCATAGTAAAGACGAAAAGGAAGTTGATTTGCTATGTATAAATAGTTAATGAATTTAAGTTTAAAGAAATAGAGTTTCTCATAAATATTTCTTATACTCAAAATTATATTTGTATATTCTTCATCGAGATCCAACACAAATTAGGTAAAATTAAGTATACTAATGATTATTATAGAGATAAATATTTTTAAAGCTTCGGTCTATCAGCTATTTTAAATTCCCGAACGTAATATTAATTATATGGAATTTCCACTTTCCTCAACAAACATTTTGACTATTATATTTATTTGAATGTAACACAAAGAGCAGCCAAATAATAAATGAACTAAAAATAATGAAGTTGTCTGCGAATTTACATTTTTCATCCCATTTTTAAAAGTATTTTTACTTCTATTTTAATGATTCGTTTATGGGTTTTCCGATATTGATAAACTATTCAAAAATATTTATAAAAATCGGGAAGAAAATGTAATTCCGCAAAAAAGTATCCTTACTTTTTTTTAATCTTTCAGACACATGTAGTTGCATTCAAATAAATATAAATATCTATGTTTGAAGAGGAAAGTAGAAATTTATAGGAATTCTACTTTCTACAGTTCGTTCGCATATTCAAAATGGCTGGTAGACGTGAGCTTTGCACACGTGATAGTTTTATCATAAATCTAATAATATGCAATTCACAATATTTTTTACAAAGTAATATCTGACTTAATTTTGACTTATTACGTAACGCAGGTTTCGCGATAATTTTCACGATAATTTTCACGTTAACTAAAAGACCTTTTAATATAAATGTGTAAAAAAGTTACCTCCATTAGGCTTCTGTACATTCAGCGTAATGTGAACATGTCCTTTGTTACCTTCAAAAAATGAAGAAGAGTACAATTAATTAGTATAAGTTTACTAAAACAAAATTAATACAGAATTTTATAATAAAAATAACTTTTAAGAAAAGAAATAACGTTCCGATTTTCTGAAAGATATTTCATAATCATGCCAAAATACGAAGATTACGAAAAAGGGAAAACTTAATTAAATAGTAGTCTGAATATTGACTTTTCTTTGATAAAAAATAAAATTATGCAGATACGAAACTCGGTTTCATTGAAATATTGAAGCAATCAGATTCATTTCTGTTTGCAGATAAATGGTCGAAATAAAAAAGCAGGGTTTTCATTTTGTATTGTAAATATTATATAAATACTAGATTACTTCTATTTCAAGTAAACTGTAGAAACACGTTTCGTCAATGTACCCTCTCCCCCCCCAAAAAAAAAAAATGCTTTTGCGCATTTAAAATATAAATTGAGTTAATACATTAATACTCCCAATAAAAATTTTATTTCTGTTATAACACTCATGTTCGCGTTATATAACCAAGTTTTCTTTTCTTTCTTTCTTTTTTTTTTTTTTTTTGAGTCTCATTATTCGAAAGGGGGTCAATTGTAGGAAGCAGTCAGCATAGAGAAGACAAATTAAGTCAAATAAGAGAAGTCATATTAAGGTAAAATTCCTCATATAAAATTTTAATATTTAATCCTCAAATTTTAATATTCATTAATAATTTTTAAATTCACATTTTAATTTTGATATAAAAAAATTAGTCAAAATTCACTCATTAATCACCTTCATTACACTCGTTTCTGTCGAGAACTCGTGTTTCTCAAATATGGCATTGAGCCCTGCAAAGCTTTTATTATTAAATTTTAGTAAATTCTAAAATAGCTTCCTCTATAAATTTCATAAGTCTCAGAGAGCGACGAAAAAAATCGGGTTCTTTTTTGACACGCTTCCTGATTCTTCATCTTCAGCAACGATCGGTTTCCCTCACACACAGATTCCAGGACGTTTGCGTCCTGGTCCTATTAAATTTTGATTGCAGTTTAATAAATTCTTTAACTTCCATTAAAATAAAGATTTTTAAAATAGTAATTCTGATGAGAGGGTAAAATTTATAAGTTTAAATTAGGAACCTCGTAAATTTACGCCATTGCCGTAGTCCACATACAAAGATCAAATTAAAGAAGTAATCAATAAAGGGAGATCAAATCCAGGAGATAGTTAAAATAGAGAGGTCATCTTTTGAAGATTTCAGACACCCATTTACCGGCCATTTTGATTTCGTGAATTGAATGTTAAATCCTATGGAATTTTTACTTCCGTTCTACAATCTTTTCTACTTTATCTATTTGACAGCAAAAAAAAAAAAAAATTCCGAAAGAGTAATAAATAATGAAGCTTTCTCCCTCCCCCCCCCACTCCAACTTTCAAGAATATTTTAAAATATTTTTTAAAGACTGGAAAACTAACAAATGAATCATTAAAATAGCGGTAAAAATATTTTTAAAATTCAGAGGAGGAAAGTAAATCCGCAGAAGAATTCATTATATTTTGCTCTTTCAGGTGCACTTTATTGCATTCAAATAGATTAAATATTAAAGATTTGGGAACGAAAGTCGAAATTCCATAGGTTTAACTTTACGTCCTCGAAATCAAAATGGCCTTCAGACGGGAGCCCTAACTATATTTTCAGTGAACAGTTACATATTGTTCCAGAAATCCACCAAAGTTGAATAATAATACAATGAATTATGCACACATTCAGTATTCTTAGCCGAATTCTTAAGACTACAACTGTTTAGTGAATATAAACTTCATCCAGCTGGAGTAAAACGTATTTTATAGAGAAATAATATGCAATTTTTTTTGCATTCTATGTTCTTTCGAAACATTTCTGTAGCGGATCTTTGAACATTACTCTTGCATAAATTAAGGAAATTGCAATTGATATAATACAACAATAATAATTGATATTTATGTCGAACGTAAGATAAAAGGTTATTATAAGAATTTTAAGAAATATTTTCAGAAGTATTTATCATGCGCTTGCAATGCTCATTTATATCATATAAAAGCGACCGAAATTCACAATCTTAGTGAGTTTCTGTTGATCAATACTATTAATCGTAGGAAAAAAATAGATGAATTGTCCAATTAAAACGAAACAATATTTAAAACCTGGCTTTAAAAGTAACTTGAGCTTTTAAAAAAAGGTGGAATTAATCAATGGTTGAAAGTGAAATGATTAGATAGTGTAGTGAGATATATAACATAAAGCTGTTTGAAGATTTTTCATAAAACAAAAGTTTCAATTCAATAAATTTTTCTTAAAATTTACTACGATACTATTGATATTATTATGAAGATATAGGAGATTTTTATATCAATAATACTGATACTAATTATACTACCGATAGAACTGATTTTTGATAATCATTTTAATATACTTACGATTATTATCAATATATTTTGCTATTAATACTTTAAAAAGTAATATTATTTATAATTTTTAATGACACAGAATAAATTTCTTAATGCTACTTAAAAAAGATTATTTAAATAGAAGGGACAGAATTAATTCTCAAAACTCATTTCAATGAATTAACCATTTCCAATTTATTAACGTGCGCCACAACGGTTCATTTTAAGTTAACGATAAATTGCCTCATTTTTTTGAGAGAAAATCATGTTAAAAAATAGTAATAAATGACCCAGTTGTGAGTTTATTGTTTAATATTTATGAGAGTTATCATAAATATGTTAAAATATCAACTTTTTCTTCAATTCTTTCAGTATCGAAAACAATAGAAATATTCCTAATTTTAAAGTGTCTTCATACTACAAATATTCTATTTATTTTTCGAATTATTTATCACATCTATTCATAAGAAAATTTTTAAAAAATTAATTACCATGCTGTTGTATCACTGGAGGCTGTTGTCCACCACCATTTGTAATCAATGGCGGTGCTTGCTGGATTATGTTGTTGTTAGGACCTGAAATCAAACGTAAATTAAACGCATTTTTAGTTAAAGGAAATATATATTTTTTTCAAATAAGAATGTTACTGTTACAAACTTGATAATAGTAAAGGTCTTTGGTAAACTAAATAAAATATCATCATGTTTTTTCATCTAACAAAATAGTTCCCAAACAACTATTTTAGAAATTTGTTCGAATAACTTTCGAGTTTTACAACCTAGCTTCTCCTAAGACTAAGTAAGCAATGTTCAAATGAAATATTCCAGTTTTTAAAAAAGAAGGAAAAGGTGAACATTTTTTCCTTTTAGTTTGAGTCGAAAAATGAAAATATTTTAAATTATTAAAAAACTATCATTCTCAATTAGAGGAAATTAGATAATAATAAAAAGTTTTAGTCAATTAGTAGTCACTGATTAATGTTCTTTCATTTTAAAATGATTTATTGAGAATTGTGAAAAATTTGGTAATCGAATTTATAGTTTTCAAATTATACAGAAGATTATTTGCACGAATTTCATTTAATGCATATAATGAACAAATAACGTGATGTATTATTTCAAGAATCGTAGATAGTTTATTTTCTTAAGCTCAACAAATTATCTTAAAGTTTTCGAGCAAAAATGACACCAGGAAATCAATTTTATCACAATTATTGAAGAAATTTTTTTAAAAATATTTCTATAATTTACAGCTAAATTCAAAGTTTTTAAAAGAACATTCATTATTCAGTAAAAAGAACTTCATATTGTATATTAATTTAAAGGAATTTTTCATTCTAAATATTTTCTTGCAATCGTTAATTGAGAAATTTTTCTTTGCTATTAAACAAAATATTATCGTTTGCTCTACTTTTATGATTGACACTAATTATTTGTTGATGAGTACAATTCATGCAATATTATTTCTATGAAATCATACACATTTCGAAAATTCGCATTCAAGCGTAACGTGATGGAAAATTCTATTAAAACTATTGGTAGATAACAGCTATTTTCCGCTACAAATAGAATCATTAAAACTAAGAAAAAATTTTCTTTAGAATTTTCCTGGCATGGTGCGAAATACGGTACGGTTAATGTATCTTTAATGATACCAATAATGCCAATGTTGGAATATATATATACACGCGCGTGGTGTTTTTGTTCTCCTAATACTTTTTGTATTAAAATTAAAAAGTTAAACAATTTCAAAAATCAGTTGAAAATCCTTTGTTTAGAATCGAGTAATAGTTATATATTATTTTTAAACCAGTCTCATAATACATTCTGTATCACAAGAGAAAAATTTCGTTTTTATTGGGTTAAAAGCCTTATAGAAGGTTATATCCTTCTTTTATCTCAATAAAGAATTACTAATTTAGTTATTAAGTATTTGTATTTTGATTTTAATTGTTCCTTACAGTAAATAATGTTTTCAAAAATAGAACTAGATGTTTTCTACGTTAAACCACCATCTTCTTTTATCAAAGAACAGAAGATTGCTTGAGTAATAAAGGACGCTAAAAGACTCAGGCTTTTAGGTTTCGAAATGAAATAATCGAATTTTTGATAACAATTTACTTTGAAAACAACTTTTGTAACTTACCTTGTTGCTGGTAGTTTGCCATCATGGCTGGTAACATGTGCACCAAACTTCCTAAAAATAAATTATTCTCAATTAAATTTAGATTCAAAATAAAAACATTTATTTGAGACTCAGGAATAACTATGGGAATACTTTTTTGTGCAACACAGTTATTAAAAACGTATTTGTAAAGAGCAGACGATATATTTCTTTTTTTGATTTAACATTTTTTTGCGATATTAAATAAGTTATACTTTCAATGCTTTTTAAAACAAAGCTGTTATCGCAAAGGTGTTAGGTTAAGCATCAACCAAACTATTTCCGACAGAAAAATACTTTAAAGTTTATTAGATATAAATTTGTGTGATTATAACAGATATCCATTTATCATTACGTGTCCTTAAAATATAGAAGGAGTCAATAAATATTCTATTTTTTTCACAATTAAAAAAAAGTTAAAAATTCCTTTAGAATCAAAGTGTACGTGATGGAATATGATACGCATTTTGTGCACGGAAAAGTAATGTAATTAAAATCGAAATAAATAATATAACAAAATATGTTCTCCTGTGTATACGCTATTGAAGTAAAAAGATGATATTAATGTCGAAGAATTTTCCAATGTGAAAGAGCATTCTGTGTTTGAATAATATTCTTTTGGGGAAGACCAAATAAATTTGTTATCAATTTTTGTTATCAGTTAAAAAACCACATTTTTCAGAAAAAGATGACCATAAAATAATTAGATATGATGAAAATAATACTGTATTAATTGTGGAATGTTTTTATAGGAATTTTGCAGCTCTAATATAAGTAACGACTAATTATGAATTATTTACACGGTAATTAGTTACAAATAGTTACTCACTGAATTTTAAATACAAGTTACTAAATTTATAGGGAGAGTATTAAATTTGTTCGAAAGGTTTTCTTATCTAAAAAAAGGGCTCTAGCTCAATGATCGTAAACAGTGGTCTTAGGAGCAAACGAACGCCTTAAAAGAGACTTGCACCTTGCCTTGAAAAGAAATGGCAAAAATATTCGATAGAACGAAATATCTCCAAAAAACAATTTTTGAAACAGTCATATGACACTTCTACAAACAAAAAAGGTCTAAATTCTCGTCAATGGAGAGTGTGAATGTGATGCCTACACATTCAAAGGTACGTACATAATCAAAGGGCGTAACGAGAAATTTTTCATGCTTACGTGGAGTACGGGATTTCGAACATTAACTTTTTCTGAAAAAAATAATCAACTTAAAAAGTTCGAGTTTTAAAATTTCAGTATAAAGTATTCCTTATGGGGAAAGTGGTTACAACCCCCATATCCCCCCATCGCTACGCCACTGCAAGCAATAATCTAAACAATGGTTTGCTTAGGGCGAATCTGCTTCAAAAAAATCGAAAACGGTCTTTATAGACCGAAAAAGTTATGTCGACGATTTTCGACTCATGTACTTCTTAGAAAAAGGATCAATGAACAATTCTACAGTGTGCGCTGTGTGTGAGTTACTCCTTTCACATTCCTAATACCCCCTTTTCCATCCCTAACACGGATATTTTTTGAACCTCCCCCGTACCCTTTGGAGAATATTATTCAAGAAAGTTGTCATTATTATCAGAAGGGGGAAAAAACTAGAAAAAACCACTGCATTACATATTTGTTTCAATGCATGCTAATTTTTACTCGTCGCACGAATAAATGCATGTAGATTAAAAGAAAGAAAAAAAAAATTCCTGAAGGAGCTATTCTGAATGTTCTTCGTCATACTATAATAATATTCGATTGTATTATTTTCATTTCCAAATGCAATTCAAAAATTATATGTTATTTGAAATAAAGGTTGTTATGTGGGTCTTGGATGCGGCAGTGAAATAAATCCGAGATACTAACTAAAATGGCTCATTCCGGAATTTGATATTGACGTCTGAAAGTCTCGAGTTTAAATCAAATTCTACTCTGAATAATATTCGTCTCATTGAAAATATTTTATCCACAACTATAAATTTCTGATAAATTCCAAAAGCCAGCAGATAAAACTTTTAAAACGCAATTTAACTCATATGTTTTGAGGTTACCCCTTCAAAGGCATGCGCGTAAAAGCCGAGAAATTGACAATTCAGTTAAACAATTTGATGTCTTATGTTCACCTTTTATTTCTTAAATTATATTTAAGAGTGTAAAAAATATACTTATTGATATTTTCTTAATTATAACCTATTAGCTGATTTGTTGCTAATACGTTTTTTTCATTTTTTTTTCCCTTTCATTCAAAAATGATTTATAAAAAAGAAAAGACTAAATGGTGTATAAACTACCCATTAGTATTACGGTCACTGGGTAGTTTCAAAGTCAACCAACAGATGACTCTACTGTTTTGAAAAGAAGCTAAGAAGAAGCTATATTAGTGCACAAAGTAAGATTTAAAAAGAAATCCTTCCTGAGGTTTAACATTTTTTCTATGGCTTCCCCAATGGCTTGATATTTTGATCTTGGAAAGCTTACCTTTTTTTTTTTTTTGGACAGTTCAGAAATCGGATAAATTAAATGCATCGCTAATTCTGATAGGTTTTTTGAAGCTTTTAAATAAACGATGGATTTCCTGAAAATGTTTATGGTTCATGAATGAATCACAATGTTTTTAGAAACATGTACCTACAGGTAATACGGCCACTGAGGGCTGTATGGCCTTCATTAATGGCCGTAATATCTGCAATCGAACTTTTTTTTTGTTTCATATGCTTATATTATACTTATTCAGCTGCTTCCCGTTATTTTTTATTTTTTTTTTTTTCAAGTTCTGGTTAACTTATCCCTAAACAGACAGATTAGAGGGTTTTAGTGTCAAGAGAATATGAACTTAATTTCTTATTTCACATTTACATTCCCCTCATTCAAGATAGAAATAAATTTGCTTTCATAAAAATAATAAAATAGTGTCCTTTTATCATTCCCCCCTTTGCTTAAGTGGATACAAGATTATAATAAGAGACTCGGGCATATAACTATTGCCGACACAATAGTGGACAGCTTGCAGCAAATTCGTAAAACCAGAATGCTTTCAGGTATTTTGGTGTTCTAACTTATAGTATCGTTCCTAATCTCGCTTTTCACTTCCAGATGCGAACCCAGTAGGAGAAAATCGTCTGTGACTATACTCGTGCTGTTACTCATCTTGTTTTTAAAATATCTAGGTTATAGATCAGTTACGTTGCAAATGGAATCATACACATAATCTCAACTATAAGAAAGATTTCTCAATATTTATCAATTTCTTGAGAATATTGGGAATCATGAATTCGTAATTTTTGATTATAATAATAATAATAGTTTTTATTACTTACAATAGATTTTTACTCTTCTGTTTATACCCGTTCCATAAATTGTAATATATTCATTGAGACAAAATTTTCAATTTTGTAAAGTGATTATGAAAAAAAAAAGAAGTAAATAGGTAATTTGTTTTCAAAAGTGTAAAGACTTCATATAATCGTAAGAATAATAATTCGTTTTTTTTTCCGAACATAAATTCCAAAATATTGATTTTTAACTTGAATATCGAACGTTTCTTTCGCAAAAGCAAGAAATTTTTTAATGCAAACCTATTTTACCTCACGCATAAAATATATGTAAACGTATTCACAATTCATAGAGCTTAAAAAAATTCGAGGTAAAAACTATATTCAACTCTCTCAATTTATTAATTTAACATAGATTAATTTCTATATAATCCAACACAATGTTTAGTTTGCGATACATTAGGTTCTTATTTTTCGACAATGAATAAAAATTATGTGAATCCTTAACAACAGTTTAATAAATTGTAACTATCAAATACAGAAAATGAGCATTTAATGATAAAAATATTTGTTAAAAAATGGCGGACAAATAAAATCTAAAAACTGTGTGATCATAACTGTAACTTTCATTATTTTTCTTTCAGATGAAATTGTACAAATCCGTTTCGAAAAAAGCTGTACGAAATATTTTTTCCATTCTTAACTCGTAACATAACAAAAGAACATTAAATACCACCTCTTGAATGCTTCCCCCCCTTAAAATAAACAATTTTCATTTGCCATTGTCGTGTAAAGTATTCGTCGTATTTTGCAATTATTGTGTCAAAATTGTGAGTTATAAAAACATTATTACTAATAAATCTGTATATTGATTTAATAATAACATTTGTTAATTATTTTCTGTTTCGCTCGAATTACTGATATGATGTAAAAATGCATAAATTAACATAATTCATCTTTACGGTTAAAAGCACTATTATTGTCAAATTTATCCACAAATATACTTCTTGATTTATTTTACTTCCAAAATAAAACTTTGCTACATATTTTAAAAATATATGATTAGAGGAAGACTTTTAAAAAAATTGATTTAGATTATATTGAAAAACAATATGTATAGGATTTATTTACGAATTATAAGATCATTCTCTGCCTTCCTCAATCTGTAAAATTTCAAACAAGAAAATATCTGTACGATTTGGAAGCTTATCATTTCTTCATTTGAAGCAAAGAAACAATAGTATCGAGATATAATACACTTTCTCTAAAAGATTTTTCTTTGTAAAATTTCATTTCCTGTAACACCTGTCAGTATACCAGTGAATCAATAATTAGCTTCAATGGCAGGTATTTCTTTAAAAAGTTCTTTTTTTCCTTATTTCTCCAATGGAGCATATCAAAAAGCTACCTATTGACTCGTAACATTATTTGTGTTTGAGGAAGCCTATTCATATGAATATAAAGATTTTACTTATTTTCTTTTTTCGGAAATTATAATTATAGGATGGAATATTAATTCGAATATAAATAATTTTTAAATACTTTGATTAAAATATTATTTTGTTATAAATTTTGAATGATGAATAGTTTTATTTTTCGTCGACAACAGGTTGAAATATCCAGTGTTAAACGGTATTTTATTTATTTTTTTAATTTTTGGTAAAACTTAGTTTCGTGATTAAAAAAAAAAAATAAGGCTTAGAAAGATTTTAGATTTCTAATCATTTTTCCTTTTCCCCTTTTCCAAATGGATAAATAAAAATTAAAGATAATGATTTTTAATAATATTTATAAACGATTTAGAGCAATTTTTCCTTACCAAATTAAAATACCTTTTTAAACTTAATATCATACTTTTTCAATAATGAAAAAAACTTCAAGACTTCGACGAAAGGGCTAAATACAGAACATCTTTACTCTTTCACAGACTTTAGGTTCCAGTCTACCCGCCATTTTGATTTCGAGAACATAATATTAATCCTATTGAATTTCTACTACCATCCTCAAATCTATATTATTTTAGTATACTTAGTTTATGCAATCCCACGCTCTTAAAACCTGCAATGTCAACTGTTCCCACGACTTCACACCTGTAAAGATGATCCCTACTAGACTTTATGTCTGCACTTGAATTCCCTCGAAATCCCTCCATTCATCACACGTGTTCTATTACGTTTATTGGGAAAAATCCCTGCTATATAACCTATTGCACAGCGAAAACGCCCTCTTGCTGTTACACTCTTCTCTTATGATCTTCGTAAATATACGTTGTGTTTCGTTTAGATGGCCGAAGCTCGGCTAAAGTCTTTTGAACGTAACGCTCTTTCTCTCTCTCTCTGCGGCAATCAATAAATTTTCTTGCAATGAAAAAAGGAACTGTTTATTTCGGCATGAATTTATAATGTTTCATTAATGTTGAACAGCGTTTAATATCTTACACACACACACACACATATATATATATATATATATATAACACATCGATCAATAACTCCCGAGTCTAACATTGAAAACAACATTTTTTTTGCAAAAATTTTTTTTATTCATCAACATAACACCTTTTGTTAATCACCTTTTAGGGTGATACAATCGTTCCAACGCTTTTCCAAATCTTTTTTTTTTTTTTTTTTTCGCAAGAAATCTTTTTTGTTGCGAGTAAATAGCGATAAACAGTTTTCTGAATCATCGACTCGTTGCTGTTTTTGTTCCATCGAAAGCAATCGCGGCACCCACTTGGAAAAAACCTTTTTCACTTCACTTCAAAAAACCTTTTTCCTGGTCCGATCGACTTAAAATTTAAACAAGTTTCAAGCAAAGGTTAGTACTCTAGAAAGACCTGGTTACTGGTTTACTACGAGCGCCATCTCTGGGTTAGTCTCGGGAGTTATTGATCGATGTGTTATATATATATATATATATATAAGTGTGTGTGTGTGTGTGTGTGTATACATATATATACACACATACATATATATATATATATGTGTGTGTGTGTGTGTCTATTCCTTTTTCTTAATTTTTATTTTCATGGCTTAATCATTGTTCCCCTATACAAAAAGATATTTTTCATGCAATTACCTCATTATGTTTTGAGTTTCAATTTTGTATTATATTTTGTGTCTGCTGTGTTTGAGAGGGAGTGTATAGCGATGCCGTTTTCTGTAAAAAAAATGAGATTTCGAAAGTTAATGAATTATTTTAGTTTTTAGAAGATCCTGTCTTTTCTTTTTATAATTTTTTTTGTTTTTGTTTGAAATTCTCATTGCGTAAAAAATTATACTGTGGTGTATTTTCTTAATGTTCACTTCACAACATATCCTTAGAAACGAACCACAATTATTAACTTGAACGGCAATCAATAATTCTCTCATAATATCTACTCAATATTATGCTAAAGCACTTGGGGATATTGAATTCCATTTTAATTAAAAAGAGAAGCTCCAATAATTTCACATGATAGTCGGCAGAAATTGATCACAAATTCTTGATCCATCACTCACTATGGTGTTTCTCTATCAGTGGACTATCATGGCCTTTAAAATGTTCTTCGAATTTTTCTTCAGCTTAAGAAATCGCCCTTATTATTATCATCTTCTAATATTTCTACCACATGGATGGCAATATATTTTAAAGTATTGGTGTTATTTTAACCTTTGAATTAGTACATTATTTCTAAATACAATATATTCCAGATTTCGTCTCTTATACAATAATACCCAATTGAATATTAAATGTTTCGAAAAAAATCATATTTATTGCATGCTTTTAAGTAAATTAACTGTATAATTAAAGATACATATTTCATATCTCACCCATGTATGAGATGACTACCTAAAAATATATTTCTGTCTAAAAAGTGTTCCGATTTGGATCCTATTTTTAACATTATGCAAAAACAGCATTTTAAATAAATGGTAAATGGTTTTTAGTACCAGGTACATGTATACATAAGAATAGTTACTTGTACATATCACATTTAATGTAATTAGAACAATATTAACAGTTACAGATATATATATATATATATATATATGATGACACTTAACGATACAAATTTGTAGTTGTAGTAATGACTTACGGAATATTAATTCTCTGAGTAAAGTCTATTTATTTTACCTCCAATGACAGAGAGAGAGAGTGGATATTAAATTACGAGAAATTAGAAATTAGCGGCGGACGCCACATACGTCTTTTTTCGTTTTCGTAGCTAAATCAGAAGAGAGCGGGAAATTAATGCTAGAGAAAATTATTCAGATCACGTGGTATTAGATTAAAGGGATCTTTAGGTATTTTAGATGGAAATAAAAAGTCTAGTAGGGATTGTCCCTATGGGTTCGAACGTGGGAAGATTCTAAATCATGCAAATTTATGAGAGCATGATTACATAAATTACAAAATCAAGAGAAGCTACATCAGGAAATAAGGGAAAACTTCCTACTATGGTAGTTAAAATATAGACAGTTAATTAAATCTAATTTAAATTATTACTCTGTCTCTCTCTCTCTCACACACACACGCGCACACACATATATTATTATTATTATCGTTATTATTATTATTAAATTTTTTTCTTATTAAAACTTGTTTTGTTAAGCAATTGCTTAGTCCTACATAAAACTAAATAATCATCTAATAGACAACCGATCCCTGCCAGTTTTGCGAAATCGAGGTTCCCATTGTGCTCACACCACTTTATGTACTCACTCACTTTACCTTCATAACTAATAAAAGGAGTTATCCGAAGATGATATGAAAAAGCACACCTGTACTCTTGTTACTTTTTGATATTTGCTGTACAATATGGTGAATTTAAGGCATTCCTTGAAAATATATATTGGAGATATTTCAAAAATTAAGAAGATCACTTAAGTCATTTAAAATAAAAATAATGGAAATATAAAAATATGCTTGTTCTTAATCCATTATCTATGATAGTCGAAAGATTAGTTACATAGTAACACTGATTTAAGTTTAATTATTTAGAGTTAGTTTTCATTGTTTGAAGTTTGTGAAATTAAATGATAATAAAAGACTAAAAGAAATACACTGCTGGCCATTAAAACTACAACACCAGGAAGGAATGATCTGACGAGCGTCAAAATTACATGAAAGGAAGAAGAGGTTAGGATATGCAAATGATTAGTATTTCAGTATATTTAGACGACGCAGGAGGGAGGAACGATATCTTAAACACTGCAAGAAAGAAAAGTTTTGTAGTAGATTTCTCATTCGAAAAGCGCTTTGAAAGGTCGGAATTTGCTCAGAATATCATGTCTGAATAATAAGAAGAAATACTTACCAGCAAGCGTCGGAATTCGATAGAAGCAGGATCATTGTCTATTGAGAGTGTGGATTATCGTTCCGTGATATTGTCCGTCGCAACCACTGTCATGCGAATATGGAATCAACGGAATGCTGAGGATCAAACTGAACGGCATGCAAGATCTCCACGTCCTCCCATGACTAACTTCCGAGAGGACAGAGATATTGTGAGGTCAGCCCAACAAAACTGTACAACCACATCACTGAACATTAGTCAGGATATTGGCATATTTGCAGCATGCCTAGAATCCGCTCCTAAGGTGTGACGACGTTTGCAAGAGCGTGGATTGTCAGCACGACGACCATTACATCGTCTTTCTTTAACAATTCACATAGACAGAGCCGGCGACTCTGACGCGTCGAACGACAAAGCTGGATTCAGCAGTCGCACGATGTCGTCTTTTCAGAAGAGTCCCGGTTCTGCGTGCAGTATTCTGAAGGCCGTATACGTGTCTGGAGCCTCCGAGGAGACCGCTCGTCGCCTGCTTGCATTCGATATCGGCATACTGGCCTTGCACCTGGATTTATAGTTTGGGCAGCCATTGGGTACACAACACGCACATCTCTAGTTCGGATGGACGGTAATTTGAATGCATAGCATTACAAGGGTTGTGCACTATCTTCGAGGCTTGCCAAACGCCATCTTCCAACAAGATAATGCGAGACCACATATTTCACTTCGTGTTCTGATCTTTCTCGATAGACAAGGTATTCAATTGTTGCCTTGGCTTGCATGGTCTCCAGATCTGTTACCCATTGAAACTATCTGATCATGGGTTGCTGAGAGACTGGTCCGCTTTCCCTCTCCAACTAATACGGCTGATGAAGGGTGGTACAGATTTGAAACAACATGGAATGAGTTTCGCGTTTCTGTCATCCAAGTCCAGTTCGACTCCATGCCTAACCGGGTAAGTGCAATTTTTTCTGCCAGGGGTGGCAGCTGTTTCTACGACACCCCTGTAAACCCCTAAATTCCTTGTAAATTTAATCATTTTGTCTTCATGCCATACTATTTACGCAATATATCTTTTTGTAATTGCTCTCCTTATTGGTGTTGCAATTTTAATGGCCATCTGTGTATATGATCAATTTTGTAAGGGTTTTACAATGGAATTCACAATATACGAATGAGCTTTATAATGATAATAGTTACGTAATGATTAAATAGCTTTAGTTTTTTGTTAAATATATATATATATATATTTTAAATTATAGAAAGAGCATATAACTTAGTTTACATTTTGCATCCGGTAACTGCAATTAGACATCACCAATATTTACAGTTACCGTTACTCAAATTAAAGAATTAGCTCTTTGTCTTCAGGCTTAACAACCTAAAAATTAGAAAAACATTCCCATCCCGCACCAAAAACTTCTGAAAAACACAGTTACTTTTAATAATTCTTTCCATTACAACATACATATCTGTAAAAAAGGAATTACATAATGGAGAATGCTTATTATTACCGTGTCAGTTTCTCGGGATCATCTCAAGAGATGATTCCGAATTAGTAATAAGCAAATTAATTCACTTATAGCCTTTATTCTTGGCTAAGCTTTAAAGCCTTAATTTCAATGTCATATTAGACAGAAAGAGGTAAAGATGTTAACATTTAGGTCAACAAAATAAAAGGAGGATAATTTTATTTACTCGCGATTATGACAAGAATAATATGCCATAACGGCTTCCAATAATTTAATCATATTTGTTTTCAGCTCAAGCATGACGAAGAAGAGTTTTCCAAACAAATGGCGATCTTTCATATTTTTTAAAAATCTTAACGTTATTATGCCTATGTTATTTCAAAATGTTTTGATTAAAAAGAAAAGGTTCATTAAATTTTAACTCATATGTTTATGTTAAAAAGGAGATAGAAAAAAAATACAGTTTTGATCCTAACTGAGTATGAGCAAGGCGTGATTTAAAAAAGAAAAATAAATGGCAATGAACTATTATATTTTTCCAAACGACTCTCTTTTTCTTTCTTACAAAAAAAGTTACAGGTTAGGGACATGTGTGTTACAAATTTTAAACATGTTAGAAACACATATTTTATTTGGAAATACGCCGCTCATATTCCCAAATAAAATGAGTTTCTAACATGGTTAACATTTGTAACACGTGTACCTAACATTTTGCAATTTAGTTTATAGTATTGTACTCTAGATTGAATTCATTTTTTTAGATTTAGATTTTATAAGTAATTTTTAAATAGCAGTTGCTGAAATTGTGTTTGTTCGAAGACCCTTTTTATAAGACATATATTTTTTTCAAGCTTTTAATCTTAAACATTATACTTTTATACGGTGTAAGCGGAAAGAGTTGTGGTCCTTTCGAGTATACGATATGTTTATACTCAGGAATAAAAATTATTAGATTCTAACAAATAATTATTCCAGCGAATATTATAATACTCATTCGATAATTTTGAAATTGTTTCCTTATTTTTCTATGAAATATTATTGTGCTCTTTTTTATAATAGGTTATAAAAATATTAAGCATGTTCAAATATTTAGATTTTCTCTTTCTGTAAAATAATAATTTTTGCACCTCCGTATCTTTTCATATTATTAGGTATAAAAGTCTCAAATTAACTTTATACATTTCTTCAAGTTAACCCACTTAACAAAACATAAAGTAAGGACATCTTTGTGAATAATAAATTTTGTAATCAAAACCACTTTTGCCACATCTTAAAAAAAACAGGATCCGAAAATTGGATAACTTTTACCTAACAGAAAAATATTTCAAAGTTAATATCAAATTCTCACTTCGCTATTTTATAGAAAGCAACTCGTTTCAATACATTTCTCATCTCTATTTCAAAAAATCATTTTTTTTTTCTGGACCAAAACATGTTTCATATTTTGTTTATCATACAATACTTTAAAGTCAAATGAACTTTTAACTTTATAAATTATTGTTAAACATGTACATTTATTGAAATATTACAAATACATAGCTATATATATATTACAGCCACGGACTTTCGTATTAATATGGAAATATTTCTGTCTGAAAATATTTCCAGAATTTGAGTCCTGTTGCTTAACCATAGTAAAAGATATTCTAAAGTTTTGTAATTTCTTTAATCCAAGATGCGTAATATCTGATTCAGGCTTAAAATATATACGAGGCTTTATTGAAAAGTAATGTTTCCGCAGCGATAACTTTTTTTTTTATTTGTTACTCGGTTTTAACAATTCTTGCTATGCCTGAAAGCTACATGTAACTTCTATGTAATTCCCGTGCTTCTTCTGTTCCCAGGTCTTGCTGTTGTGGAGAGAACTGAAAAATATAGTGATCCGCATGGAAATGAGGTTGAACCAGAGAGGAACCATTGCATCCGACCTTGCCCCATGTGACTTTCACCTCTTCCAAAAGATGAATCTTTTGGGATATTACTTTCGTTCTGCTGAAGAGGTTAAAGTTGCTTTTAAAGCCTGGTGTCGACAAGAACTACCGAATTCTTCTCCGGCGGGTGTGCTTCACTAGTCACATAATTAAATGAGTGAGTGGAAAGAGATGGAGAAAATGTCAAAAAGTGTACTGTGCAGAACGTAGATCGCACACGTGTACAACAAAAATTGTACATGTAGTGCAATTTTTCAAGTACAACAAAAATTGGGAAACAAATAAAGAGTTATGAACATAGAAGCATTTATTTTCAATAAAGTCTCGTAAATCTGATTCGTTATTCAAACGTGTTCGATATTTGTTGGAATATTACTTTGAAATAATGGGTTTTTCGTTATCGCACATATTACTATGTTTTTATGCCTTTAATGTAGCTGTTAAAAAAAATAGAATAGGCACAAAAATGGAAATTAATCATTGAGATGTCTACTCGAACGAACTATCAGTAGCATGGAAAAATTCTGATCAATACTGATGTTCAAAAATCTAATTAAGAAAATGATCAGTTAGCATTTTATAACATATCAATTCTTACGTAAAGCTTAAATTAAATAGCTTCGTTTCCTTTACTTCATTATCCCCACTAATCTAATATTTCTTTGATCAAAATCTTAAATTTAGAACAAAAATAAGAATTCGGAGAAATACTCTGATTGTTTTATCATTCGAGAATCTCTCTCATTCAAGAACTTCATTACTGATAACTCTTTACTGCATTCCTTGATATTGGTACTATACAGTAACAAATGCAATATACAACGTACTATTTAGTAACGTATGCAATATAATGCTATATAAAACAAAAAGGTTGCAATCAAGCATGGAATCGCATTGTATTCACAATACAATAATTCTAAAAAATTGCTTTAAAAAAAAAACAAAAAAACAAAAAAATTTCGTTAGAAACACACTTAAAAAAGAAACTTTTTTTTAAAAAAAACTTCCTTTAATTTTCCAATCTTATTAGAACTGAATTTTAACGGAAACGCATTACTTTTGGGAGTCTAATGAGAAGATTGATTCTTTTTGCTTTGTTTGTTTGTTTAATCCGGTTTTGGAATAAATTTGATTATAATTACTAATTAGTACGTTGTGCTATGGATAAAAAGAGGATTTAGAGTATATGAAGAAAAAAAGTAACTAAAGCTATCTCCAAAAAATATTTTGTTTTAAAAAAATTGAATTGATGACGTTGCACTTGGTACCTTACCTGCACAAACCGTTTTCGACGGGAAAGAGCAACTCATCGACATAACATCAAACTTTTGTCCCGGGGGACACCATTTCTGTATTGGCACGCCATCGACACACTTGTAGTAACACTTACAGTTGCCTATGTTTGGATAGAGACCATTGTGAGTTGGACAGTACTGGCAACTTCCCTCTTGGACTGCCATCATGGAGGACATGACTAGCCATAGCAACTTCAAAGAAGGATTCTTGGGAGGCTTCAGAGTAGGAAGATCCGCTTCTGTGACTGGCTCTTCGACGGCTGGTTTTTCTACAGAGAGAAAACTATGTTAGTATTTCTCCATTGAAGAGTGGATCATTAATGACAAAGAACACATTTTGTTAAATTGGAAACGGAACGTTTAAAAAACTTCCAATTTTAAATGCTAACTGGAGGTGAAGAAAAAAGCTTAAGCTTACGAGGACAGGGGGAAAAAACTAAAGATTTTGTGCAGAAACTTTGATTTATTTTGAAAATAACAAGAAAAATAATAATTATAAGATAATATTAATTATTCGCTCTTGACTCTAAGCCATTTCTTTTCTACTGTTGCTTCTTCTACTTCCGATTAAATCTTGTTCGCATGCATTGCTTTCAGAATTTATCCAAAGTGAATTTTATTAATTTTTGGATTTGGTAGAAAATATACTTTTATTTTTTTTCTTTCGGAATTGCGAATAATTTCCTTTGGTAATAAGTAATTCAAAACTTGAAAATAATTTAATAAGATATTGCCGAGTCTTTTCAATCCTGGCTGGAAAGTTTTTATAAAATTCAGTCTCGCCAACATTTCTGTATTTTGCCTTCAAATCTCAATCGATCGTTGATGCATATTGTAATTCTTTATCAATAATTATATATAATTTAAAATATAAAAATAAAGCTGTGAAATTTTTGTTAAAACATTAACTACATAATACTTAATTAAATTGAAATTTTAATAATAAACTGAATACAAATATAAAAGAGAAAGTAATATTTGAAATCCTCTCATTTTCAGATGATTTCTATATGACGAAACTTATAAAGACAATCTACTTCTGCATGCCACGATAATTTTAAAAAATATTTTAACAAGAAAGTTAAAATGTAATGAAGAATATTATTTTCAGAAAGAATTGACCTTTCATACAAGTAAATGCTCCTAAATAAAATATTCCAAACTTAAAAAATTAATATAAAATAATAGTTTTGATCACATTATTGTGTTGAAAAAATAATTACAATCAGTGCGAATTAGACATATTTGCCTTAAGAAACCATGGTATTATAAATATTGTAGAATAAATAGGCATTAATAAAATAAACAGATCTAGAGAAAATATAAGTCAAAACTCTAATACATAATACATTTGGAAATAAGTCACCTCTTTTACAAAAACCTGAATATGTCCTTCGATTAAAAAATCATTAACTTATTCCTTGATACAAAGCCCCCTTATACTAGTAATAAATGAAAAATCCTTTTTTCCTCTCATTATCGAATTGGAAAATTGATATGTTGGATTTTAGGCAAGAAATTCCCTTAACGCTGATTAATTTATAGAAAATGCACTATGTCATTTTAAAAAACTTGAATTTTTGTAACGGAATTTTGGTTAATAGTTTTGCGGTGAGAAAAAGTTATTAACTAAATCTGATTTATTTCGAAAAAATATTTCGATTTATTTTAATCAAATGAAAAAAAAAAGTGAAAACGAAAGAAAAATTCTATTCAAAAGATTATTCAAAAATGGCCTGTGGTTAACAAATGGCAACATATACTTATTTGTCTTGATTTAAAATGATATATTTTAACTCAGAAAACTGTTAAAAAACGTAGCATTTATTGAATTCTTACAGCTTGTTTGGTAATGAAACGTTCGTGTGTGTATGACACCCACACATTAACAAATACTGTAAGTGCTTGTTAATTCAATTCTTACACCCCATGTCCATTTGAAGATATTATGTCGAAAAAATTAATGTCAATCAAATTAAAACTGGAAAATGTGCCTTTACGCGAATGCGTTGCGAAAAAAACAGATTTCGTCATCATTGCAACATATTAAACGGAGTTTGTTTTAATTTAGTTTATTATATTGCGTGATCTATTACAAAAGTCCGTTTGCTGACTAATAATTTAAAATCAATATTAAAATTATTTGAACCAAAAACATTCTTAGAAGAAAGCCAAATTAAAAAGAAGTAATTTGAAAATCTTGAGGCAAAAATGGCTACTCACAATTGTCTTAATTTTCTGAATAATTTTATTCATTTTCAGTCATTTCCTGATTACAAATAATTTAAGATAATTCATTAATCTATACGTAAATAAAATACTTAATTTTTATTAATATATGTTTTATTTTTATTAATAATGTTTCCTTAGTAGTGAGGTAAAGTTGGCGATAAATTTGATCGCTAAATGTCGACAAATGTTTGGTTTAGTATTCTTTCAGGTATATTGTTCTCTTTTTCTTAATTGTTTTATTGCATATAACTATTTATTCTTTTTCTTCTATTGTAGGCTTTTAAAAATTAAAATTTTACCTGTTTTCTTAATACTTTTTCTACAATCTAAAAAAATTATTTGAATGTTTTCTTCAACACTTCTTTAACTTTCTTCAAATTTATCTTATTCCTTATCTAATTCGTTCGTTAAATTATCTAATATAAACTTGAAGACTAGCTGTACTGTATTGCAGACTGTTAATAAAGATGACTTGTTTTCAGGACATCACGTTTATTTGCGCACATCTTTTCAAACATAAATTATATACACAATTTTCACAAGCATCATTTTTCATTCGTTTTTACATCTTGGAACCAAACTAAATTCTATTTTTTTTTTGTTCGTTGCCAGTAAATTTTCTAAAAACAAAAATATGATCTGGTGTTGCCAAAAGCATAATTTTATTTCTTTGTAATAACTTTAAACATTTAAAAAAACATAGCTTAGTAAAAAATATCGAAAAAAGAATCACTTTAAGTTTAAATCGTTTGCTTTTAAAAATTGAATATATCACAAGCATATATAAGCAATAAACAATAAGAAATGAACGTTATGTATAAAACATGAATATAGGAGAAATTGTATTTTTCTTATGACGGAAATTTTCAAAATGAATGGGTTGGGGGATGAAAAGTTATTGCTGATTCAAACAAAAGTTGAATGTATGTGACGTTTTTTGATATAAGTTTGGCTTGGAGATAATATGAAAATTTATAAAGCAAAAAATTTCTATTCTATATGTTATTATGACTTACTTTATGGTTATTTAATTCAAATTTATATGCTTTTAAAAAATCAAATTTTAAAAAATCAACATAATATATTTTACAAATCATTATGTAATTTTGATTAGAGCTGTAAGTTAGTGATAGTAACAAATAATGCTTCAAAATCCAAATATCACATTCTTTTAGGAATAACTCCTCCTCCATTTAAATTAGTTTGAGTTCATTCTTCCATTTTTGAAAACGAGTTCTTACCTTTTATTTAGGTTATTTACTTCAGATGTCATTACTCTTTCTTCATTTCATTTGAA
The DNA here is from genome assembly GCA_019974015.1 of Nephila pilipes. Lineage (NCBI taxonomy): Eukaryota > Metazoa > Arthropoda > Arachnida > Araneae > Nephilidae > Nephila > Nephila pilipes. The sequence continues at coordinate 223,265 of BMAW01054425.1, forward strand.
TCAGATCCTTTTTCGTCTAAAACATATTTTCATCAGTAAATTTCACTTCTTTATTTACGGCCTGTGTTTGGTTTGCTCTTGTTTTCAGCTTCATAATTTAAAAGTATTTTTTTACTATATTCCACTGATTCCATCAGAATCACCGTCATTCCCCAAGTTATTTAAGCAAAGATGATAAGAACTGAAGTGAACTGCATTCACTGGTTTAATATATAAAGGAGTTTCTTGGAGCAATCCAGAGGTGATATGAATGCTTTCAATAGTCATATTTCTTGAAGAGGATAAGCCACCAAACACAAAAGTAGCCATTTCACAGATTTAATTTTGAATGCGCAGTTTTAGACTTAGAATATTTTCTAACTTGAAAGTTATTTATTTGCGAAATCATTAAACTAAATAAAAGAAACATTTTCATTCTTTATGTGGTTTATATGAGCTTGGCTCCTTAAGATAATTGAGATGTCTTCGACAAAGAAAAATGAGCTAATTTTATACCAAATATTTGTTCCTTTTTACAATTAAAAGCAATAAAGGCCATGTCTCAACATTGAGATATGTGTATGTGATATTTATATATATAAATAATTATACACGAACAATTAATGGTCAATAGTGGTATTTACATCTGTAAGTCTTTAGGTATATCTTGGATAAAATCAAATACTTTCATTAACTTTAACAATTCGCAGAATACTTATAAACATAACATTATATACTTGAACATAAACATAATTCCAAGATTTGAATTTAATAAAATTGTATGATTTAAATTTCTTTTAATTTTATACAAATATTGTGCAATACCTGAAGCTTGTTAATGTTTATTAGAAAAAAAATGTACTCCCTCAATAAGAACTAATTTGTTTTTAATGTGAAAAATATCAAAGCTATGGATAAAGTAGATTTTGAGGAAAATAGAAAATATGTTCTAGACTATCCTAAAAAACTACATTTTGAGTAAAACGTAAATTCATATATTCTTCTTTATGGCGTAGAGAAAAATAGATGTTTTTTCAAAGTTTTAAAACTCAATTTTCTAACGTTTTGTTCTTAACTCAGTTTTTAATGTTTCAAATTCGCATAAATAATACATGAATGAAATCAACGGAGCGATCACCATTTTTTAACAGCAGAACCAAAAATTTGAAGTAATTAAAAATCCCCGTTACCTTTAAAATTCTAGAACTGTATTAGTTATACGAATTAAGATAGAGATGAAAAGAGATATCTCAGACCTCAATACTTAATGCAATTTTAAGAACTTTAGTTTTTAATTCGTAAATTTATTTTTATTGTTGACTGCAAACTGCTCCTAAAAATTTAATATTTTTTTCAGTTTTAGGGAGAAAGTATGTTTCTTCGATTATTCAAGGTAACAGATTCAAAGATAAATTCGCTTGTGTAATCTCCATTAGTTATAAATCTGCCCCCCCCCGTTCTAAATTTCAAAGATTTTTAAATTTTAGAAGGGAGGGGGGAATATTTTTAAGGATTTATAATACTTCTAAGGATTTTATAGTTCCAATAACGTCTAAATCAGATATTTAAATAAGATATTTATTGCTAAATCTTATAAATGCTATATTAAATGACTATGCAAAGCTTAAAATGGTTTTGAAAGCGAATAATTTATTGAAATAAAAACCCAAAAGCATTTCTTTATAAAAATCTCTGGTTCAGAGGAAAAATTCATGGAAAACATGCTTTTCTTTATTACCCAATTCCTTAAATTACATTCATTATTTATCATTCATATTTATCTCTTATATTCCTGCATATTTATTAAATTACATGCATTATTATATATTTATATTTATTTCTGTTGAACTGAATATTTTGCTATTTTTACATACTTTAAGCCTAAAAGTATTGAATTTCAATCTGATTTATATATAAAATATAGTTTTGCCTTTTTAAATCTTTTTTATAGATCTCTACCTGGGGCTGTTGGAATATTTTTCTTTTGGAGTTATTTGGATCTATAGTTTATAAGTTAGTGAAGATGTGCATAATTTGAGAATCATTACATCGTTAATATAATGTTACCAAATCCGATTAAATAATAAGACCAAATTATTTAATCGGATTTCCGAACAGCTGAATTGTAACAGCTTAAAACTAGACAAATAAATTTAAATTTTATATTTGTATATGAATGTACCATAAAGAGATGAGAAATGTTAAAACTTAACTCTCCAAAGACTCCACAGTGGAGCCATGTATTAAACGAATGGCACATGAACAAAGACATGTTTGTTACCTCTCTTTCACAAAGATAGAGATAACACAATGAATTATTTTTTTTTATATAAAGGAATCATTTGTGTAACGTGAACTAAGTACATACATAACTTAAGAGCCCTTCGCCAGTTATAACCTTTGTTATCCAAGTCTGGGGGCACGTAGCTGAAACCCGTATCAATTATTTGGGAAAGATAATAAAATATGATGTTAAGACAATTCTAACTCCTTAATTTTGCTACATTTTTAACTAATTGTGGAAAAACCTTAAATTCTGTAACTTTTCATTTAATTTTATGATAAAAGTGTAAATTTAGATTTTTAAAATAGGAACCTCGTAATTTATGGCCGTTGCCCTCTGGTTCATCACCAACGCGAGAAGTAGCTCCTTGATTGGTTAGTCACATAAGTTTCTCTACTGACATAAAACTGATTTCATTCAATAGTGTAACTTAAATGTTTTCTATTATTTCATCCTACATACTTCTACATTTAATTTTCAGTAACTTTTACTCTACTTAATTTCTTAATCTTTTTTATAAGTGTCAAAGTTATAAAATATGTTCACATTTTAATTTGAATTTCTGGGCAATAATAGGTCAAAACAATTTGTCCGCAGCCATTAGATTGGAAATTAGAGGCTGAAAAGCCTAAGAGCTTTGTTAACCATCCAACCTATTTATATATGATACCTGCGATAAAATATCTAGGAATTTTAAAAATTGTCACCCCAGGACCATTTGTGAGTTGCAGATTTGTTCAGTTAATGCTTTTATTATGTACAAAAAACAATTTAAAGAAAACCATGAAACATCCTTAAATAATTTTAAATTCTTAAAGGGGTTTTCTATCCTGTTTAAAGGATATTTTAGAATGAAAAGGCTACCACAAGATCAACTTAGTCCGTTTGAAAAAGTAAAGCGACTTTACAAAACAGTACAGATTTTACGTTCTGGAAATAAAAAAAGTTGTCAAGAATGTTCCAATAGACAAATCGTTGGAAAACTCAAAAAAACATCAGTATGTCCTAGGAACTCTATTCTACATATTTAATAGACTGTTTTAAAATATATGTATAAGTTAATTCAGAATAATGACGGATTATATAAATTCAATTTTTATGTATCTTTTTTTTAACTTTTATATCTTTAACTTAGGTTCATAATTCGTATTTTTTTTTATTAAGCCCGTATTGTAATGATTTATAACCACATACCCTTTATTTATTGGTATACATTATAATGACGAATCTCGAGTTTTACAGGTTAAATAATAAAGTATAACAGCAAAGCTTATACTGTAAGCTTAATAATTACGAAATAAATCTACATTCGTAGAGTTACAGAAAAACGAAAGCTGGAAGCATTTTCATATGAAAAAGTGCCTGAAGGTTTTATTCCTACCTGGTGCTCAATTATAAATTTATACTTATATACTTACAGAATTCAGAACTGCTTATAACACAACAGAATGATTTTTATAATCAGTTGCATTCATTATAGTTACCATTATACTTTGGCACTAATTTTGAAGCCCTGTCGGTTGGCCCCTTCCCCTTATTTGAAGCCCTGTTGCACCGAAACAATATTTTAAATTTTAATTAAATCGAAAACTGAAGAAGTTTTAGAAGTTTCGAATAGATGGGTAGATATTAAAATTCTTCAAATTTTTACAAATGTTCTTTTTATAAAAATCTTACTATTAAAGAAAACTGTTAATCTTGCTCGGTGATAAAATTCCTTCTTTCTTCGTTTGTTTTAAAGGATTAGTATAAAATGTTCGCTTATCACTTGTACTCTACAAATCAAACGAAGAAATTCAACAGAGGAAAATCCTGCCTTTTTATAGATTATAAAAACAACAAAAAATGTAGTGATTTTTTTTCCTCGAATCCTAATAATCAGAATTTTTATCTCTTTAATATTTTGAGCCTCGTTTATTCCAATATCTAAAATGTCATATATATATATATATATTCAAAATTCTTATATCTATTATTTTTCATTCTTCTTAATTGAAGTATTTTTTAAATATAATTTAGGGTCTTTTACTGATACCTTAAGGAGCCATGCCTCAAGGATCCGGATAGTATTGGAAGTTCGAAAGAGAGAGTAGAGGTTACGCTTAATTAAATTATACAAAAACTATTCTAAATTTTATAACGATTAATATTTGCACTTTCTTTTCATCATTTCTATTATTTTCTAGCTGTGAGCAATCGTATTTGAAAAGCTTATCTAATTAAAAGAATGGTTAGATAAATGATTTGTAATTGTCATTTTCATTGCATTAAAAATTTCTTTAGAAGTGTTTTGAATAAAGAAAGTTTTTAGCAGAAAATTTTAAAATTAGAGTTTTCTTGTTGACTCAGTTATTTACAGAGGTACTTCATTTTAATGTACGCGTTATTGGTCATAGAAATCCCATATATCTTCTCTTTTATAAGTTTAAAATCCAACAATTTCGAGATCTTTTATAGAAACAATAATTATAAATCACAATTAAAATGCTACTGATTAAATATTCCTCTTCTACTGTTATTTGATTAAAATTTTCTAATAATAAGATTCATTTAACATTTAAAATTTTGTTTTTGATTTTTCAAAAGTTGTAATAGCAGCTGCAATTAAAGACTTTAACATCGAATGCTTATTTTAGCATTTTCATGGATTTTGCCAGCTCAAAACTGTATTAAGTTTTAAATATTACTTCTGTAAATGCTAAATATTAAAAGCATACGTCAAAGGTATTAATAAACAAACCTGTATAAGTTTCGCTGTCATAATATACTCCCGGCTCTCCAAAATATCCAATATTAGGAGAAGACAAAGCCACGCTTTGACTTGTCACAACACTCATACTTTTGGCAATAGATTTTCAGTCTGTTACTGAGAACACATTGCCGTTAGTTGGTACCGTGATCTGAATTAACCATTTATATTTTTTTTCTTCTTTCGCTTCTTTATCGACGTTTTCGCTTTTTACGAAAAAAATATACACAATAAAAGAACAATTCTTTATCGAACGTTAAGAACAAGTGACCCATACGATTTGCGAACCCAACGAAGCGAAGCATTGAAGAAATCGTCTGCTAGTAAGTAATCAAACGACAAGGAAGAAAAATTTTATTGTGTATTAGGAATTGTTTTTACATACTACACCAAATGCATGTGTGCCATACCGGGACGGATAATTTCATACTTTTGTTCTATTTTTTTTTTAAGAATTATATTTTAGAAAGTTTTTTTTCCCTTTTTGCTTTTACTTAGAAATCCTAAATTGCTTGTAAAATATATCGTTAATGAATTCGTGAACGTTTCATTATATTATATCACTATTACGAAAAAGCTCAAAATTTATACCAAATTTTATTGTAATTATTCTCTTATTTAATTGGTACAGAGAATTGTTTCGAATGAAGCTTTGTAAATGTGGTTTTATTAAGTCTCACATAAAAATAATTAATTTCGCTGCTTTGATTGAACTCATACTTTAAAGAATAAAGTTTGCTACAACAATTTTTATTTTAAGATTCATAAGAAACATTTTTTTTAATATCATGTAAAATGAAATAATTTATCTGTTTGCATTGACTTCACAGTCCCAGAAAATTGCTTTAATAGAGTTAAAGAGTTTTCTTAAGTTTTAATAGAAATGTTTCAATTTTTAAATGTGTTTGGGGATTTTTTTGTATCTGTGGATCGAAAATTTTCAGTCTTTTGAAAATAAATTTATTTTTAAGACTCATTTTTTTTTTCAAACCCACAATAACTCAAACCTACTATTCGGTATCATTGATAAAAATATTATTGATATAATTATTACCTTCAATATTCTCAGAAATTAAATTTAGAATTCCTTTTTGAGAAAATTTTATTAATACGGAATAAGAAAAGGAACCATTATTCTGCATACATGATATATAAAAATAAAACTGGAACCAAATATATTCTATATGACATACACATGAAACTTATAACTTTCATGCTTATTTTGATGAAGTTTTTCAATGAAAAGGACAATACGATAAAATTAACCTCCACTAAAAAACATTTTGTATGAAAATGTATTTAATTAATTTTCATGCTATTATACCCGGATGAGATTTCATGAATTAACTATAAAAAAAATAACTAATTAGTTTGTTTTTGTATTTGTTTTTGGTTTTGAAAGTATTTTTGGAATGTTTAAGCAGTAACCATGGCATTTGTCCTTTGATTGCTTTGATAGATCTATAAAATGTCAGAAAATGCTTTTTGTGTCTTTTCCTTTTTTTTGTACATCCGTTTACTTAAATTTTTAAAAATTTCGATCTATCTATAAAAAAAATATTTGGCTCTAAAGGATTATACGGATCAATTCATGTGACGTCACATGATAAATGCAATTACATGTTTCCAGTCAGTTAATTAATGTGCCTCTCTGTTGCCAGATTTCACTTTTTTACAGAAATTTTCTTTAAAAGATATACATTATTAACACGCACAATTAACATAATAATGTATTAGCCCACATAAAATGAAAGAATTTGATTTAATACTATCTTCTTTATAATAGCAAAAAATCAAAAATAATTAAAATTTTTGGCTGTGAAAATTTTTTGGGAGAATCTTAATTCTAGCCCATTATTAAAAAATTATTATGCTTCAAATTATATTTAGAATTTACAAACTCAATAGCTAATACGAAACTCATGCCAATTTTGTCTTCATTGGAAAAAACACGTGATTATACCTGTAGCTGGACAGTTATGAATTGAGCATATCGATTTCAAATTGTATTTGAAATTTTCAAGCAGAACAGCAAATATGTGTCTGGTGTCAGTTTTGACTTCATCGGAAAAAGCACATGACTATCATGTAAAAGTTATGAGTTGAGCTCAGAGATTTCTAAGTACTGTTGATTTTTATTTTTAATTAATTTAAGGAAATGTTGATCATATTAGCCCTCCAAGAGGCTAATGTTTTTGTTGGATCAGTTTGGTGTACCCAATCACTTTTCACTTTTTTATTTTTTGCTTCAATTTTAATTATATTTAGTTTAAATATATTGAATTTCACAATTTAGCGTTTGCTTTGAATGTAATTACATGTAACATAGCTGATATAATATTCAATTTAATAATTTACCGTTTGTCTTAATTTTAATTACATTTAGCTTATATATATTCAATTTATCGTTTAATTTAAATTTTAATTACATGTAGCTAATATAATATTTAATATAATAATTTATCGTTTCCCTTAATTTTGATACCGGAAAAATTTACAATTGTTCATTTCTTGATATTTCATCGTTTACTTTAATTCTTACATTTAATTGAGTAATTGAATAAGAAAAAAGTAAAAAGCACATCTTGGGTAGCTAAATCTATTCTTTGCAAAACTTTGTACAAACTTTTTTGAGATTTATTTGTTTCGTTGAATTTCTACTTTCATCCTCAGATCTAGACTATTTTATACTTTTTAATGCAATAAAGCGCATCCGAGAGAACAAAATATAATGAAGTTTTCTACAAAATTACATTTTCTCTCCGTTTTTTATAAATATCTTTACATCTATTTTACTGATTCGTTAGTGACTTTGTCTATTTTTAAAAATATTTTTAAATATTTTCAAAAATCGGGAGTAAATGTAATTCCGTAGAAACCTTCATTATTTTTTGCTCTTTCGGATGCACTTTTTTGTATTCAGATAAATAAAATAGTCTAGATTTGAGGGAACGAAAACAGAAATGCCACAGGATTAACATTACATCCACGAAATCAAAATGGCCGTTAGATAGGAGCCTTAACCGTCGCATTAACTTTTAATTAATTTTTCTTATCATTAAGGAGCGAAATTTAATACGCCTTTTCCTTCCTTCAAAAATATAAGAGTTCCTTATTAAAACGGTGAAAACTTAAAGGAAGTTATCTATGCTTAAAAACTTAATTCTAAAAGGATTTTCCTAATTTTTGTTATTTCATCTCTTAATTATAGTTCACGTTCACAAGCTGCGTTTTACAAATAATATAACTCGGCTGCTATTTTTCAGAACTTTTTCTTTCACATACAAATATGCAAACAAGACTTGTTTTATGCATTGACGACATCACTGAACATTTTTGAATAAAAATAGAGTCTTGTGTCATATCATTTGAAAAAAAAAAAAAAATTATTCTGCGCCCCATTATTTCAAAAAAATTGATATGTTTTACAAAATATAATTTCACGCTGTCCTTAATCACAAACTTTCTCAGGTTTTTATTTAAATGCACACCAATCAGCGATGTGCTGAAACATAAGTGTTTTTATTCCATTTTCCTTAGATTAAGGGTCCCGTCTACCCACCATTTTGATTTCGCGGACGTAATGTTAATCCTATGGAATTTTGACTTAAATTCTCACATCTTTATTATTCGATCTATTTGAATGCAATAAAGTGCATCTGAAAGAACAAAAAATAATGAATGCTTCTGTGGAATTACTTTTTTCCTCCGATTTTTAAATATATATTAAAATATTCTTTAAACACAGGAAAACTCAAAAACGAATAATTAAAATAAGAATAAAAATATTTTTAAAAATCTTAGGGAAAAAGTAATTCCACAGAAGCATTGATTATATTTTGCTCTTTCAGATGCACTTTATTGCATTCAAATAGATCGAATAGTAAAGATGTGAGAATTAAAGTCGTAATTCCATAGGATTAACATTACGTCCGCGAAATCAAAATGGCGGGTAGACGGGAGCCTTAAATAGTAATTACATTTTTTTTTTTATCTTTAAGGGTGTTATTTATAAATCTATACTTACATAAACATTACCACAGGATAGTTGAAAAACAGAATTTTAAGAACCAATGATTTATATAATTTAATATAATAATATGCTTTTGAAAGAAAAAAGTTCTAATTGAAATTTTCCATGTTTCTTATTAGTTTCATCATAAATGAATTTAGTACGTGTACCCTTATCGGAAAGACTAAACTAAGAAGAAAAAAGAATGATGTATAGTAATTCGGTGATACTTTTTCTACAGGTACATTATTATATTTGATACAAAACACTTAAAGTGGGTAAGACTCGTATATCATATACCAAATATTCGCCTGTGTTTTCTCTGTAAGTTAGGTTAAGCGGAAGCTTTATTCGCTTTGACCAATCGCAATAAATAAACCAAAATATCTTGTTTATAAAAAAATATAAAAAAGGTACAAACTTTTTTATCAAGTTAAGAAGAGCTAGGATCTTCATTACAAAAATAGGCCTTATATTTCTGAGCGCATGTTTATACGTTATGTACCGCATATAATATTAAGTGAAAATAATATAAAAGTGACAAAACTAAATTAATATTTGCTTATTTTTGGTCACGTGCTTAAAAGGGCCTTGTTTCATTTAACTCTTCGTTGTCTATAAAGGTCTTGTGACGTTCTGACGTCTCTTTTATCAAGGTTTTGAGCCATCGTAACCCAATAAAAGTTCACAGGAACGAATCAGTAAATAAAACCAAATTATATTTATTCGAAGTTTAGAATGATCCAGAAATCAATATTATTACGAATGTGGAACAGATACCTTCGAGCGTTCTCATCTAAAGAATATTTAAAATGTTCTATTTATCTGACCAATTTTAAATATAGATCCGAATTAGGAACAAATTCAAATTCAATCTCAGTGCCAAATTCATTCTGCTGATACTAAACGTCGAATGCACAAATTGTTCTTGCTCGCTCTCTCAAACACCAAACTCTTCGCCTTTTTTAAACATTTTCATTTTCGCTATTACTCTTATTCATTACATTACAGTACAACAATGCTAATTTTCATAACTCATGTTGAAGGAAATACGCGTTACAGTCTGACTATAAAGCAATAACAGCGTAATGTAATTCAAATAACCGAAAGAAAAAGAAATACATAATATGATTGAATTAATCTATAATTTATTTATCTTACAGAATCTAATCACTGAAAATGTAGAAAATGATTTATGGCATTGCAAAAACTCATGGAATCTTTATTGAAGAGCCATCTGTATTGAAGATAATGTATTATTTATTAAATAACAAATAGCGCTATTTTCTTTTGTTTTCATTTGAGAATATTTATAGATTAAATTCTATAAGAAATGAAAAATATCGGTGAATTAATTTTCGATTTGTTTTTGACCTCGGTGATATTTATATCGCAATAGTTAAAACCATTTTAAAAGATTCTGTAAAAAGAAAAATTTAACAAAATCAGCTATTATAGCTGCTACAATCAATAAAAACATTTTGAAAAAAAATCAATTGTTTGTAAGAAAAGTCTTTGTGCAACAAAATAAAAAATTCGAATAAATTACAAAAATTTTAATAAATCTCGCAATACAAAAGAATGTTTATCTAAAGTAATGCAAAATACATGAGACCCTGAGAAAAAAAAATTATTTCTCAAATAATATTTACAAATATTTATTGATAAGAATAATAACTACAAAAAAAATCTATAAGAAAATACGAAACAAAAAAATATTAAAACTATTTTTATAAAAAAAAAAAAAAAAAAAAAGGGAAAAAAATACTATCAGTTTTAAAATTTTGTGAAAACGTAAAATAATGAAAATACAATTCAAAAATGTTATCAATAACAATACTTTGTCACAAAACTGTTATTTTTATTCTTCATAATTCTTAAATGCATTGTGTTTCAGTAATCATACCAGTTCAAAAATCAATTATTGTGACAGGAGGCAATTCGTAAAGAACTTAATCGATTTCTTATTGCTAAATTGTTCTATTTATTCATTTCTTCATTTTTTGATGCCGCAATAAAATGTAGCTGATACCGTTTTATGAAATCTACATTGTATAATAAATTTATTTTACATTATAAGATTATTCTGATCTAGATGGAGTACCTATTCTTCGAACGGATGAGTTTGTAAAGCACAACTCAACAACGCAACTAGCTAGTATATTTTTTTTAATGAAGGTCAACGTCCAATCCGGTGCACTGGAACATATCTCGAAATTGCTTTAATTGAGATGAGTCTGCGAAAAACTAAACTATTTAATAAATTTATCATTCGATAAGATTATCTTATGCTACAGGGGTCAGTAAACTACCACACGACCGAATTATTACCGCGGGTTAAATATTTTTTACAAGAAAAAGAATTATAAAAATATAAAAACTACGCGGTATAACCACTAAAATATGTAAACAAGTTACAACATCATTTTTAGGACTTGATGCAAATGCTGTAAGCAATTTCATATTTCAAAATCCATTCGGCTGTACAAATAGGAGCAACTCTCAGATGATCAATTGGATTTAATTGATTGCGTATTTACCACGCATTGAGAAGCAACACGAGGGCTACTGACGAAGGACATCGTAATTATGAATCTCGGTCAAGTAACGAGGACGACACTTTGAGTTATGGCCTCTCCCTCTCCAAACTTCCCTACCACGTCATCAGGAGGACTTGGGATCTCGACCAGGTTTAACGTATATCAGCCCCCCTACACGGCGAGTCTTAAATGGTTTCAGGGCTCGGACCCACGACTCGACGAAAACAACGCCGGCCCTGAGTCGGCTACCAAGACCATTAGGTTGTTGCGGCCACACCTTCAACTGGAAGGAATGATCTGCAAAATGATGATATGCTACAAATGATATTTGAGGAAATGTATCTTATCTGATTCTATATATTTCATTCGAAAGATAAGCATGGTCAATTAAATCAAATGCTTAGGGAATTTTTATATGTATTTAGGAGTGCTTAACAATGTGAAAGGACATTTTAAAAAATAAAGTAAGTAAAATACTAATACAGATTATTGTTTACAGTCCTATTAATTATCCATTGTGATGAAATATTTTCTCAGGAAAAAAAAAAAACCGAATTTCGTTCATCGTATAAGTACAAATTTTAACCCGTTCTATATTACATTTATTAATAAATGGAAATATTTTATTTTTGTAAATTTCACCAAGTGTATATAAATATTATGTAAACGCTAATTAATTTTAAGAAATTAAGCTTAGTTTCTTCTTGTTGTTCTATGACTAGCATTGCCCAGGTAAATATCGAATTTTCTACCTGGTCCGCTAAGCTTACATAATTTACCATCTGGCCCTTCCTAAAAAACAGTTTGTCAATCCCTGCTATACTAGATGTATTTGCATGTTTATCTTCGAAAGGATGAATTTGTAAAATAAAATTCACATACACACAGCAAGCATAATTTTTTTAACAAAATCCACGTCTACAACGGTACAAGGCGACATATCCGAAAAGTTTCAAACGCATGATTCCATAATTTCAAGAACTCAATCGGCTCAAATACTTGTTTCATTATATCTTAAAATGTTCAATAAGATAAGGAAACCTTATGACCGTCTAAGTAATCAACATACAATTCTGTATTCTCTCTCTCTCTCTCTCTCTCTCTCTCTCTCTCTCTATATATATATATATATATATATATATATATATATATATATATATATGCTAAATGTTGTATATTGCTGAACCTTTCTGAGTAATATAGCTAAAAATATGCGTATTATAGAGATGAAAAATATGATCTCTGTAATATTTTAATTTAAATATTTTGTAAGAAATGTTCGACCTTTTTCGAAAATAAAACCAGGTTGCTAATTTATCTGTAAAACTGTAATTTATCTGTAATTTATCAAAAAAAAACTTAATTGTATATACTATTATTTTTTAGTATTATTATTATTTCATGTATACTGTGTAAATTTGTACAATGTATAAAATGCAAAACGGAATAAATTACATTTTATTGCACGAAATTGGTTTCAAGGCCCCGCAAGTTAACTTTGCCTCTTTTGTTCGCATGTGCCCTGGAACCAGCACCTAATTTTCGGTTAATCGTTGATAAAAATGGAATTTGCAACTAGTATTCTCTCCTAAGGGATTATGCTCATTTTATTCTCAAGATCTTTTTTTATAACAACAAATTGGTAGTGAACCCCCCGTTCGAATCTCTCCAAACGACTTAATGCGTTTCGAATACGATTGACTTCTTTTAGATTCCTTCATACATACAAATTCATTCATTTTGTAAAGCTCTTTCTTCATTATTTAATTCTACTGCCATCGTTTCTTTTAATTAAACAGTCAGTAAATACTACACTCCAATTGAAGATAAATAATAACAAGATAAAATACTTTATTGATAATCACTGAGGAATAGATAAGAACGCTCTCTCTCGAATTCCACTTAGCTTATCCGTTCTAAATTAGCATCAATTAATAAAGTATAATTTTATCAATTCACTCGTTCTGATTCAATCAAGCTGCTGATTCTTATCTTAATACTTTGGCTAAGATTCGCTTCAACTGCGATGCTTAACACTACTTACAATTATATATCAGACTGACGTTATTTTCTATATCCATTTAATTTTCCTTTACATTCTGTTTCATTTATATATATCATTATTTATAATTTACTTCACTTCACTTCTATCTTCATCTAATTTACCTAATCGTGTTTCGTTTTTCTTGGGAAGAAATTGTAATTTTATTCAGTTCAAATAAATACAAAGTCCCTGGGGTTAGTGAACAGAAAATAGCAAAAAGCCCAACGTCATCAGTTTTCAGTAATGCATCATTTAAATGCTTCCATTTTCCAATTAAAAATAAATGTCATCGAAATAGGATCATTGATGATTATTTCTAATTGTAACATATGCTATCAAACTTAATTTTGTATGTTTTTCTCTAGCATATATATATAAATATTGCTATTTTATGTGTTAGTGTATGCATTCATACGAGACTGAAATATCCGTCTAAAAACAGAAACCAACTTTAAACTTTAAGTCGACCCTAATCCTCTGTGCTATTTTTGCTAATAGCAAAAATATTTTTAAACTTATAAAAATAATTTGCATTTAATTAATTTTATCGAAATTTAGTCAATGAAATTTTCATTAATTACACATTTTTCATTTCCGGTTCCAACGAACCGCGGAAAAGAACTATGAAGAATGATCTTATGGATGAATAAAACGAAATAAATAAAGCAGTAAAAAATGGTTTATATAAATTGATTACAAATGTTTTTTCTAGCAATTTTTTCGAGTTGAAAATTCTTTTTCCGGTACAAACGAAATAAAAATCGCGTTCTAATTGTTAGAAATGTTCTACATAATTAATGATATTCTTCTTAAAAAATGAATATCTTTTGATCATGATATTAACTTTAAACAATTGTTAAATTAAAACATTGAATGACACTCACAATTCGGTTTGATTATTTTTCTTTTCTTTCTAGAGTAGCAAGGATAATTAACTGCTCCATCAATTTCGAAGCACATTAGTAGTCAATAAGTTCAGGATAATAGGAAGAAAGTAAGGGGAAAAAATTAAGTTATTTTTTAAAAAGAGTAAGTTATGGTTTTCTTTATTGTTAGAATCAAGAAATAAAAATCCTTCTTTTCGAAATATTTCAATTTATGTGCACGCTATTTTCCCCTCGATATATTATTTGAGTAATATTAAAAGCAAATAAATAAATAAATAAAAATCTAAATATTTTATTGTAATTTTATATCATGATAAACATTATCGTTTGGAGAAATTTTTATATAAATCTAGGTTATAGAAAAAGAGCTTCAAACATGCATTTTCTTAATTCACTAAAATAATAATTTAATTTGAAACTCTGTAACCAATTGTGATAATAATTTAACGAATGTAAATTTTTATTTTCAAATTAATTTCAAATGAACGTTTTGACTTTTATATTTATTCGAATATATTTATTAAGAAGTCTTATTTTAACTTTAAAAACCTACGTTATAATCACGAAGCTTCATATCTAGAACCATATAAGAATTCATTCTTTTAAAATTTGTTTTAGCAATATAAATAAATTTGCATGATAATATAGAGGCAGAGAAAAAAAAATATAAATAAAAGAAGAAATTTGTTTTGGCAATATAAATAAATTTACATGATAATATAGAGGCAGAGAAAAAATATAAATAAAAGAAGGAATTTTCTTTACTAATTTAAAAGAATTTCTCAAGAACAAAGCAATTATTACTCAAATTTTTAACTATATGTTTTAAATTTGGGCATATATAGACCGAGGCAATGCTCCACAGACATATCAGATAAGATGAAAAGTCGATCAGCTTATATGCTTCTGTTAATCTATACTTTAAAGAAATTTTTGAAAAAGATTTAAAATGAAGTTGAGATATCATCTTTAATAGAAGAATGAGCGTTTAGTAAACTGGAGATAGGGAGTATTTAAAAGTTTTCAAAAGTATAGAAGAAAATGACGCGATCGCTGCATACATTTAGAAAATTCATACGCAAGATACTTATGCATCCGAAATAAAATGTTTAACAAGCCATTTGCATTAAAATATACTAAATGTTTCTTAAAATCAGGTGTAAATGTACGATTTCTTCTTTCATGAGCGTTTTGAATTCATTTATGATAAACCAGTGATTGACTAATATTACCTTAAATAATAAGAACCACGGCAGCATGGTGATTAGATAGCGAGCATCGTGGTTTGTAGAATAATCCCACTGTTCGTGAAAATGGAATAAAAGGGATTGATGTCCATTAAATTCAACAATGACTTAGAGATGTGATGTAGAAGCTAGAGTGAGGAATCGGCTAAAGTCACTCTGTCATCCTTCGACAGAAGTTCAAAATTATGAAGCTCCATGCTGATTATTCCATTGTATATCAATAACTTAAGATTAATTAACACAAACTTTTTTAAAAAAATATTTTTATCCCCAAATTATTTCAGAGCACATATGAATAGTGAAAAATAAAAATACTACATATGATTAATAATGAAATGGGAAATTTGTATGGGAAACAGAATATAAGTATGAAATAGGAATGGAAAAAAAAAATTATAAGCAGAAGATATTCATTAAGCAGCTTATCAAAGAAATGTACATAGAAAGCTTAAGCTTTCAACAGAATATTGTTCCAACATCAATAATGAAATTATCCATCGGAGTGAAGACCACTGCAGAAGCAAAAGGAAAGGAACCGAGCATAATCTATTTTAAGAAAAAGCAAGAAAAAAAGTGTATAATTAAAAATTATATACATAACATTACTCACTTCTCGAATTTTCATTCAAGGCAGACATAATCTGAGTATGTCCTCGGACAATCACCGCTGTTCAAAAAGATAAGAGTTTATGAGGCCTAAAATGCTTTCTGTTTCTGTATCTATATCTGGAAAATATAGATCAAGTATTTTTTGTATTAAAATTAATCGGTTAAGCGGTTCATTTATTTTCTCTAAAAACTGTTATCCTATAATTTTCCTTGGTTTTTGATCTTCCACGAGCATTAAGTACTTTCCTCTTTGAACTTTAACCTAAGTGTGCAATATAAAATATTAAAATATGAAAATCTTTTGGCCATAATGTTCAGTCATGCCCAGTTGATAATCAATGATGTGAAACGTAACAATCTTTCTCACAGATTTCTTTCACTAGAAACTTTCTAATATAGAAAGAAAAAAAAAAAATTCCCATGTACCTATGTTCTACCATTATAAGATTTTGACACAAAGTAATAATTTAAAGAGGAAAAAAAAATTTTTTTACGTAAGAGTGCACACTTTAAACAGGCAATATGGAGGAAATGTCCGATTTAGTAATATTCTTTTAAAAAAAATTATTTGTGCTCGCAATTTATTACTGATCTATATTGCATAACTATCGCAAGACTTTTTTTTAAAAAAAAAAAAAAAGTTCTGCTAGTTTTGTGTTTTATCCGAACTTTTAATTTTCTCTGACTTCATTTTTCAGCCTTACTTTTTCATCTCATGTAATTTTTCTTTTAAACTCGTCAAACAGAAAGAAATGTTATCTTCAAAGGCAAATGATGACGTACATATAATTCTGGAGTTTCTGGAATACTAAAGCCCATTATCTGCACAATATAAATGTTTTTTTTTTCTTTTAAAAATTGTTTCTTTATCTATTGTTTCATGCAATAGAAATTTAAATTCTTTAAAACATATCAAGTAAGAGAAAAGTTATGGACAAAACTTTCACTTCCTTAGTCGCATGTTGACTATATAGTCGGAATTGCAATACCAGCAAATTGCAAATTTTAGCCTCAAATTGTTACCGGTAATTCTACATTGTTTTCACCAGTTATTCGATAAATTACGTTCATAACCATGATAAAAATTTCTCTTTTGACATTTTGCATTACGTTATCCGTAAAAGAAAAACTGACCTTTTTTTTATTAAAACAGAAACAGGAGTAAGTGTGAGGGAATGAAAGTTGGTATTTATGGTGCAAGAGTCAAATTTGACTTTGCTGCGCCAAACCATGTGTATCTATAATCTGGGAGTACAAAAGGTGAAAGAAAAAAAAAAAAGAGGGGGGTATATTAACATGAAGGAAGGTCGAGCATAGATCGAGCTCATAACAAGGTCGTGGTTACTAGTATATGACGGGATATGTCACCCGTGTTACATAAAGACAGTAAGCTCCACGGGAAAGAAAAAAAAATCATTAGTGCACCTCGGGGTCATGATACCCGCTCTTACCTAAAGAAGGTAAGCTCCCGAGGGGGACAAAAATAGGAACACAACTAATAATCTGCATCTGGTTCACAAAATCAAATAAAATCATTAAATAGGAACTAAAGAACTTAGCATAGGAAAATGTATGCTACAAATATATTCAAATAGCTCGCTATTCTTTTGTAGTTATTGAGTCAATAAGTGTAGAAACCTTATTCTATAGTGGATTTTATTTTAAATATCGTGTTTCCTACGTGCTTATATTTTTCAAAACTCGTTTCTACAAATATAATACGAACTTAATCATACATTTTGTAATTTTCTTTCTTGGATATAATAGTCTGTTATTTTATAACACATAAAACTAACCGATCAATTCATCGTTTTCATTGTGAAAAATTATTCATGTATGAGGGTCATTCTATAATTAAACGGATAATTATTTTTAGAGAAGAAAACTTTCAATGCAAGCAATTGAAACTTCCTTAAATGTTAGTTGGCAACCTTTCGAAGAGTGTTGCTCAGCTTTTCGATTTATATCTACGCAAATATAACCTAAAGTCTAGTTAAGATAGTGTATCCGCTCGAAGACAGTACTTTTCATGAACAGCGTTCTGTGGTCTGGTTTTTTTTTTTTTATTTTAGGAAAGCTTATAACCGTCAGAAATATTCTCTCGGACGAACGAAAAATTCAGCAGTAGTTGCATGAATAACGCGAGTTTTTACTCTTGGCTGGAAAAGTTTATAAGTTGTCGTAAAAGCATCACCGACGAGCCGTATGGCCCTTAGTCCATTGGAGATTATTTGGAGAAATAATATATCATCAACAGCCTATACTGATAAGATATGATTAAGAAGAAAGTCAAGTCCACGTTAAACGAGGAAATGTTGAAGATGGCTGAGGAGAGGCATGCTTCTTCTGCAAAACAGCGTTCGACCTTATATAGCACAATTGACGCTGGAAATTGTTTGCAAAATGGGTTTGGAGCTTTTACCTCATCTTCCTTATAGCCCTAACGTTGCTAAGGATTTTTATCTGTCTGGTACGAAGAAAGAAGCTTTGCGTGGCATCAAGTTTAACGACAACGAAGAGGCAAAGAAAAAAAGTACAAATCTGGCTTCGAGATCACGGTAAAGAATTCTGCACTAAGAGGATGAGAAGGATCTCAAAAGGATGGGACATGTGCAGAAAAAGTGGTGTGGACTACTTGGAAAAGTAAGTAAAATATTCCATTAGTTTAATGAACCATTTTTGCTATAAAGCTATTTGTCTGATTAAATATTGAGAGAGAGAGAGAGAGAATGGCCTTCTTATAAGAGTTCCTTATAATTTGTTATAAAACTATTGAAATTTATTGGTGTTACTTGTGTTCAGAATACAACGTAGTTTTATATACTTTTATCACAAATTACAAATATGAAATAAAATTTCTTATTATGAATTTTTATTTTGTATTCATGGCTTAAAAAATCCATGATATTTTACTGGTATGCCGATTTTGCTTGAAAATTTACCGAATTATAGTAATAGAAAAAATCGGGAAATTCGCAATCATTTGTACAAACTCGCTAATTTATTGAACTAGTGGAATAAAAAAAATTGGTTTTACATTTTTAATATATGAGTAGAGGCTATTTAGGTCGCACCTTTTAATTTTGAACTATAATAATGAGTTTATATTTTTATAATAATGAGTTTATATTCTCTTTCCTAACTTTCACACATAAACATGTCAAGAACATTTTAAAACTCGTATGAAAAAATTCTAATTCTAAACTAATTTTTTATCTTCTTATGGTGGACTTCTAATCTTCCAAAAAGCTGTTGAACATTCTAAGACGATAAAATTGCAATGTTCAGGCTTAAAACATTTTTATGCATGTGATTTATTCATATAAAACAATTCAAGAAAATAAAATTATTTAAAATAATCAAAACAATTTTAAATTTATGAAAAACACTTGTATCCTTGCTTCAATAATTTTAGCAACCATTTTCGAAAGTAGTATATATTTTACATATATATGGCGCCTTATGTATCAGTCTTCACTTTTAGAGTTGTAATAAGTAGTTGAAAGCAAAATTAAAAAAAATAAAATTAATGAAAAAAAAAGATAAAGAAAAGAAATATGTCTAAAAATACATATCGAGAAAGTCCTGAATAAACAGTTGAAGGAAAATAAAAAAGAAACATATCTAAATATGCATATCGAAAGTCCTGTTTCAAGGATAACAATATTTTTTTTCACAAATAATACATGACTTCGTTTACTTCATAAACACGTATTTAGATTTTTTTTTTATATATATATTTAAAATTAGGAGTATATTAATATCAAAAATAAGTGCAGTAACCCTTTATTACATCACATGACCAATATCGCGATATTCGATGGTTGTTCTCATTCCCTAAATCCATACATAAAATTCAGTCGCCCCGAGGCCTAATAAACATCCTAATTACAATTCTAGTTTTAAATCGTAGAAGTTGTGTGTGTGGAGAGCAGAGGAAATTATGCAGACTGCTTTCTAAAAGTCGAATTTCAGAAAGTCAACAGTCGGGCGTATCTGGAATTACTTTAAGAAAAGATGTTTCAGAAAGATAAAAAAAATATTGTTTTTGTAATTCTAGGCAACATTTAATAGGTTTTACCGTTTTAATATGTTTCATATGCTCACAATTTTTCAGAAATAATTTCATTCAACTATTTTAATTCATTAAAAGATGTTTGAAAATAATTGCAGCTTCTAACAATTGTTAAGATTTTAAATACTTCTTGATATTCATATTCATTTATATTATTCTTAGGCTGCTGATTCATTAGCGAAGACTGTAAAGATGTTAAATATCGCCGATATGTGATAAAGTTGGGTAGCCATCTAGCTTTCTCGAATGAATTATTCAAACTACGTCAATTTGTACATGCAGCTTTTGTAGATATTTTTCCTTCATCTCTCTTTCTAATAAACGAAGTAAAACAATTTGAAGCCTCATCATCACTGGTAAATGCCGACCCCCCCCCTAGACACCGAAGCACCAGGAGGTGTCTTGCAAAACGGATACCTTCCTACATATATAAGTGTATGTGTATTAACTAACCTGATGTTCTATGATGCAACATTTTTTTAAATTTTATTTTGAATAAATCGACTTTTTAGTATGTTTATTTTATATTAATAACACGAAATTATCGTTCATAATAAAAATTTCCAATGAGTCTAATACTGCTCTAATACATAAAATGAATTAATGCAATATAGCGTTTCATTCGTTAAACGAGCTACTCGTTTGTTTCAGATACAAATGGCATCTGAAATTACCGTTGCAGAACAACTGTCAGCAATATAATCAGTTATGACTAAGGTGATAAGACATCACACATATTTTTGCAAATAACAGGGTTCTTAGAGTACTTTTATAACAAATACTTTATCATCACCACATTCCGCTTTTCGTTTTACTAAAGTTACTATTTTCGAATCTAATGAAAATATGACAAAAATATAATTGTCTTTAATAAAATAATTGTATGTAGTGAATCAGTTTCAAAATTAGCTTTTCTTTCCATTTCCTAATCGGGATTCGGAGTTCAGCTTCCCTCCTAATCGGGATTGTTAATCTTTCGGCTCAAACTAGGCACTTTCAACGTTTTTAATGTGCTTGATATATCTAGCATTATTGAAAATTCAGCAATTTCAATATTATTGAGTATCAATGTAAGATAAAATCGGTTCATTTTTGTAGCTAATTGTCTCTCGCTCTCTTTTATTTTTATTGTTTGTCTTCCATTGCAAGTCACACAATTGCCACACTTAAATTCTATGTACAGTACGAAAGGTGAAACTTTGAAGAAAGGACCTCAAACACGGGGATCGAAGAATAACCAAAATACAATATCGCTTTCTTTATTACTTGGGTGTAATAGTTTATCCACATTCCTTCGTTTGCAGACAATATCACTTTCTTTCTTTCTTTTTTTTTTTTTTTTTTTTATTACTTAGGACTGGTAGTTCCCCCACATTCCTTCCGCTCTTTAACACAAAGGGAGAAAGGCATGGAGGGAGAAGAATTTGATGAGATTTACAATCAAAAACTTTACATCTTCGTTTTCTTTTTAAATGGATGACCTTATGGAGAATTGCTGTTAACACCAATAAAAAAAAAGCTGTTATATTCCGTAAACAATTTGTCCCACTCCCTGAAACCAACTCAGATTTTTCCACTCCAATATCTTATGGGACTCTGAGGTAAAATATCTTGGTGTTAACCTGGACTCAAAACTCACCTTCAGAAAACATATCTAATCCGTAATAGACAAAAGCTGTGCTAAAATACACAACTGCATTCCACTAATAGGAAGACATTTTGTACTAACTCTCTCTAATAAAACCCTCTTCAATAAGCAGATAATAAGACCTATTCCTCTTTATGCATTCCCTGTATGTGGGCATGTCGCCCCAACCCACTTAAAAAAAATTCAAATTCTTCAAAACAAAATCCTTCGTATTATAACTAACTCTCCCTGGTGTGTAAGAAACTCGGTAATACACACAGACCTCAAAACTCCCTAAATTATCAAATATATTATCTTTCCAGACGCTATTTTAGACTGATAAACCACACTAATCCACTAATTAGAGGCCCAGCTTATTTTTGCACACAACAATGATACCCATGCTCTACCCTATCGATCTCGTAATAATTATTTCCACCTCATCCCACCATAACCGTATGCATTTCATCTTAAATCCGTGCGTGCCAAATTTCCACTTAATAAATAACCCTAACCATCAATTCAGAAAAAAAAAAAAGGGGGGGACTTAGCTCATCTGACGCATTAACAGCTGATAAACGGATATTTTCAACCCACAGCACCACAACTGTAGTTTATCCCGATCCTCCCTCTACCACAGCTCAAACCAACAATAGAAACTCATTTGAAAACAAAGACACCTGCAAGGTCTGTTTTATCACCACCCTTCTTCCTCTCTCCCCTCTCTGTATATTTTGATTCTTCCAAATTGAAAATATAAATTACCAATCCTATCACTTCCTCATAAAAAAAATAAGATTATATAATCTTAAAAACAATACTCTCCCTCCCCTATTGATTCCCATCTTTAGATGGAGGGAAGAGGCAAATAAAAAAAACCTATATTTGTCAATTTCATAGATATTATATGTTAATTAAAATTAATAAAAAAAAACATTATTTCTACCTTTTTTGCAATCTAATCTTTTTTATTCTTTCTTTCTTCTCTCTTTTTCATTCACATATGTAAAACGAAATGTGTTTATGCGATAAAATAAAATACTAGTTTTACCTCTAAGAAAATTTCATGGCATAACTCACACGGAGTAAAGAGTCCACCAGACTGGCATTCCTTAAGTATTTGATTGTTATCGTTTTCGTTTTACAGAGGCATAGTTGGATTCTTCAATTTTATAGTGCCTGAAAAGGAATTAAATAACGTTTACTTTCATACAGATGTCACTAAGTCTTCCTTATTCTTACTTTAAACTGCTAATAAAATAAAACTTAGGTATGTATACTAGCTCTAGCCTTTGATTCATGATCTTGAATTAAATAGAAATTAGGTGAGTAAGAATTCGTCTGCATGTGACTATATTTTTTTTAAATTTACTGAGAAATTTCAATTTTGTTATTTTGTTTTCGATGTAAAAAATGCTTCTCTTGCGTTATCCTTATCTAGGATTTTGTAATCTAAGGTAACAAACTTAGTTGCAGTTCAACTGAGCCCGATATTGTAAAAGAAATTAAAATAATTTGCAGTCAATCACAAAACCGTATTCAATTCTATTTTCCTACAATCGGAATCTATTTTAAAATAAATAATAGATGAGGGCTATGGAATTGTTCTTTCGCCATCAGTAAAAAATAAATAAACTCATTCTTCTAATATTGCAGCTAAGTCATTCGAATTTTATTTTAGGATAACAGTTTTTTGATTGCTGTAATTTTACATCCGTAAAGAAAGATTCACAAAACGCAAAGCAGTTATGAGTTCATTAATAATCTTTCCGGGGAATAATTTTAGAATGAGATTGAAAATAAGCTAGAAATTTTGAAATAAACAGATTTGAAAACAGATTTTTTTTATCAGATTTATTACCATCTTTTTAACCCTTTTAACTATGGCCGGTTTTTCAACCAATGAATTATTTCTATAAATTTTCTACGATGTTGGATTCCACAGATTCTGGTACGTAGGAATTTTTATCTCCTGGTATCTGTATTATTTTCCTTAAATAATATTTATTTTAGTAATTTTTATAACTTGATAAAATTATATCAATCTTTGAACAATTTTAAATAGGAGGGATAAGATTGATATAACGTATCCTTTACCTTTTACCAAGTGGTAATTAATTAAGTTTTTATGGTAATAAGTTGCTTCTTTCATGGCAATAACGATATGCACCCTCCAAAACTGATTTCTGGGCCCGCCACTGCATATACATACAAACACACACGTGTGTGTGTGTGATAGTGATAAGTATTTAACTTTACAATATTCATATAAAATATACATATATTAAAATTTCTCCAAATTAAAAAAAATTAATTTGACATTTCTGTAAATTTATTATTTTTTTTTTTCTACTAATGCTTCACTCAACAGACAGACTTTAACTGATATTGAAGCGAGAGTAAACCATACGGGAGGGGAAGGTAAGATTTTACAGAATCCAGACTTATATTGTTACAAGGGATTTTTTTTCCTTCATATTTCTCATTTTAAAGACAATCTGAAATCTGGAAAATAATATGCAATGAAAATAAAATATTTTTATTTATTTGGATTGTAATTAACCTTCTTATTACTTTGTATTTTGGTAATGAAAAGGAGAATAAAGAGAAAAAAACTGAATTTATAATACATTTACATTTTATTAAATTACATAAATATTAGTTTACACTGCTAAATACACAATAGAAATCTAAAATTATTTAATTCAGTCATACATTAGGAACTTCATAACATAAAATAAAAATTACTGCACAAAGTATTTATATTAACATAAGCGCATTGATTTAATTTCACAAACTGTAAAACGTTAGCAATACGTAATTCTCAATTATCTGCCTGTCCTCCTAAAAGAAAGTGATGTCCTCCATAGTCATTAAAATTCGTAGAATTACTACAAATGGTAAACAGATTTATTCTTTCATTGAATTATGCAAGAAATGTAGTAAATGGAGAAAATGGAATGAAAAAAAACTACAATGTTATATTTAAAATAAGCGATGAATTCCCCCTATTTTGATCAGCAATTTTCCAGTGCTTGTCAATTACGAGTGCAGAATACTGATGATTTCAGAGTCAAAAAAAAGCGTTCTACTTCATTGGAAATGCTTGTTTGAAATGCAGCAATATGTGTATAACATTAAAACGATAATTTTACGAGCTGTTATGGCCGAGTATCACAAAAGTTGATCAATAATATCCACAATAACAAGACTCAGAACAAATCACTACTAGGACGAGAAAATTCGCCTATATCAATAATACACAAGAAACACAGGAACCTATATTAATTGCAAAAATAGCTTGGACACACAGTTGACGTTTGAGGTCCAACCATTTTACCAAACTTTTTGAAATTTCATTTTGCCCCACACATCTGTTTTCCCCCAGAGGAATTTTTCTACATTTCTAAGGTATTTGATCTGGCAGTTGCTGTTATTCAGAACTTTGAGACTATTTTCAGCCAAGGTCATCGTTTTAAGATAATCTTGACTTAGCATTATCCAAGGACGCGACAATAACATCGCAAAAATGGTGTCGAGTCACCTACCATAAATCACTCCCTGAGCTGGAAAGTTCTATAAGTAGTTGAACGGCTTTAAAACTGTTTTGAACACAGCTGTGAAAGAATGAGTATCTTTTAGCAAGATAAAATTTCGGCCGTGATTTTGGAGAGGCATGTGGCTGATTTCGCATAATGATAATCGTAAATAGTAGACTATTGAAGTAAAGTATCGTTATAACTAAATATTACTATGGGATCTAAGATCTGCCGATCTTCTATCTCAGACGACAGCTATAATGTTCCCAGAATGTCGCCTAGCACTTCGGGAGAGATTCGAGAGAATTAGAAGAGATGTAGAGACAGAGAAGGATCGAAACGCTGAACAAGACTGTTCAAGGAGATTGTGCTGGACGTTATATCTATGATTACGCGAGTTTAATTTATTTGTTTTGTGTTTCAATGTTCTGTCCTACGTTAGAAAATAAACTGTGGGTGTAATAAGTAGTCGTTACTTTGAATCTTTACACACACCACAAGGGGAGACTCGGCCCTACTTAAACGAATCAAACTTAAAAGTTTAGTTTAGCGACGAAATGACTATTTAAAAGAACTGTTCAATTGGATTTGTGTGTGATTTGTGACTTTGAAATACTGTGGATACCCTTAGTGGAACTTTCTTTAATGGACGAACAATTTCTGTGAGTAGAAAAATTCTATTTTATTTTCTTTTGTTGCAAAAAGTCATTTCTTTCGAGAGCACGAAAGGTCGACTTAATAACTTTTGCAGAATAATTAGGACTAACTGTAGAGCCAAATGCTAAAGTTTCCGTCTTACTTAATTTAATTACTAAAGATAATAATTATGACGAATAATTAACAAAAGAGTGTTTGGAAGTTATTACTAATGAACGGCTGGAAAAAAGGAAGGAGGAGAATTGTTTCAATTAATGTTTTAGAGTATTTTTTTTAATTTATAGCAATTTTTAAGAAATAATTTGAAAAATAGGTTTTTCTCTCATAGCAAACTTATACCATGGAAACATTTTAAATATAATTATTATAGGTGATATCTAACTTACAACGTATATAATTTCGAATAATTATAAAGAAAATAAATTATTCAAACATGGCTCTGAATATTTTCGTGAAGCCTACAAGCACCTATGACTCAGAGGTACAGCGCTCGTCTACCAAATGAGAGTTCCCGGAATCAGAACCCAGTGTTGAAAAAATTAAAGATGTGTGTTAAGTTTTGTTTAATTGTTCTCTTTCCTATGATTTCTATAATCTTCTACAATATTCTTTGTATTTTCAGAGTAGTATTCTGGAATATCCTCATTCAATATATAAATCCGTGTATTCTCAGACTGAGTGAATTATCAGCTAAGTATAACTGCTCCTAGTCTAATAATAAATTACTTTATTCCCTTATCTATTGTGTGTTCAATCGAACCTGATTCAATATTTACGAAACATTTTGGCAGCGGCGCGGTATAGAAAAACTACTACATCCTGGAACTGCATACTATGTTAAAAGAAGTAATTGGCTGCAAAATATTTATTCAAAATATTTATGCTAAATATTTATAGCTGCAAATTCTACTGCACCTAACAGAGCAAGGACCTAAAGAGCAAAGGATAAGGCCACGGAAACCAAGCCTATGCTGATAACACCTTAAATGCATCAGGTCATTAATCCCTCGGTGTTTCGCGGTGACCATGACAAAGATCCAAACACTTGATTTAAGGAATATGACCGAGAACCGAAGTACAATAAAAGGGATTAAAGTTTCTGCCAGGCAAACGGATACTTTATACAAGACAGAACAGCCCAAGAATGGTTCAAGAATGATAAAAAAAACTTCTTAGGAACAATTCAAATCGGAACTCCCTAAAACATTCGTTGATAGTAGACGATTAAAGAAGAGAGCATAGGAAGATCTTAAATGGTGGGTGCAAAAGCATGGTGAAAGTACGCAATCCTATATCCAAAGTGTGCTGATACTTTGCCAGGAAAGGAATTCTCAAATGCCATAGGATAAAAAGGTATCCCACATCATGAAGGGTATTGCGATGGAATATTGTCAAGCTCTCCTGACTTAAGAACTAACGACGACGAAAGAGTTTGTAAAACGGTATCAGTGCCCAGAAGAAATGAAAAGGAGATCAGGTAAGCTAAAGAGATTTGATCGCTTACCTAACGTCATCCCGATGACAGCAATAACTAAAGAAACGGATCTCTGTTCACCGATAATTCGTCAAATTGTCCGACAGGAGCTGCAAAAGGTATTTGCACAGATAACTGAAAATCCAGGAGCACAATCGCAATCTATTGAAGCCATTGTCCGTGAAGAGGTGCCAGAAGCTCTATTGCCTCTCACACGAGCGGGAAAAAAAGTGAAGTTCAACCACGACGAAAAACATTACTCAACAAACACTTAAACCAAACACATTATTAAACAGTTGTGAAAAGGCAGAGACCAGTTATTGAGTCTGAGCCTAGGGCAACTGACTTCTGGCGAACCGCAGACAACAAACCTGTCTGTTTTCCATTGTGGTTGGTTGGGACATGCAGTCCATTACTGCAAGGAGAGCGGGGCCATCTTTGACGTATACAGAACCAACAGACGAAACGCCGTCGAACCATGATCCAATATGAGAGACCCTGCTGAATAGCCACCAGAGTCGCCACACCAAGCCCATCGTGAGGACGATCCCAATATGACGCTTCAGATCCTCATCACCATACCAATGTTCCAGCTCATCGCCCAGCCGAAGCAATGAGAAAAACTAGGAACCGCGACCTTCTTAGAAGATGAGGCCGTCAAAGAAGAAAATCTTCCATCAGCTGCGAAGATGTCCCGAAATCCTCTCGAAGTTATTGTCGATAACCATTCAGCCCGGGATCTAATGGACTTTTGGGTATCCTCTTCTGTCATTCCGGAACCAGACAGACGCCATTTTCTAAAATCTATGTTCCTGTCTAAAGAAAAGACCCTCCTTAAAGTGGCCGATGGAAACTATACGCAAATGCATACTTCGTCTGGAAATTAATGATCGGATCCAACCTTTTGAATTTATGATATTATCAAATTGTAGTCACGATAATATCCTTGGCTGAGATTTTCTGGAGGCATCACAAGCCGTGATAGACTGCGGGAGATCTGAACTGACGTTGGAAGACATCGTAAATGACACTGCAAATCCTCAAACCTAGACCTTACACGCAATAGACCATTCCACTATACCTTCTCATTCTGTCGCTGAAATTCCTGTTGCCATTTCCAGCGGACATCAAAGTGATAGTGCAAGGAAATAAAATGTTATTTCAAGGAAAGGAAATTATGATACCAGTTACCATAATGGCATTTTGTATAATGGCAAAGTTTGAATCATGGGTTGCTAATGGTTAAGCCGCTGCTCAAATTATTTCCAAGAATATGTTCGTAGGCTATGCATCAGGGTTAGATGAGGATTGTGTGAATACAATTATTCTTGACGAATCTAATGACACATTCCGGGAAAAACAGAGTGGCCTGCAAGTCGATTTTTCAAGAATGTTAGCTCTAAATTTCATGTCGACGTAAAAAGAAAGGCTCCTTGGAATATTCCAGAAATTTTCAGGAGTTTTCGACGAATCTAGAAAATCCAAAGCTTTGAAGGGAAAGATAAACTCTTATAGATACTGGCAACCATAAAGCCATAAGCCAAAAAGTCTATATAATGCCACCAACTGAGCGTCGCTTAATACAAGAAGTTAAGAAGATACTAGATGAGGGCATATTCAGCCATCTAAGCAATTGGTCATCTCCAATTCTCTTGGTTAAGAAGAGGAATGGAAATTGGTGCTTCTGCGCAAATTACTACTAAAAAGGATGTGTACCCTCTACCACGTATAGATGATACACTGGACTGTTTAAAGGTTGCTATGTTTTTCTCGATCATGGACCTTCGAACTGGTTATTGGAAAATTGAGGTGGATGCAACTGACAGTGAAAAGATAGCGTTTATCACCCCAGAAGGTTTTCACGAGTTTAAAGTTATGCCTTTTGGTCTATGTAATGCCACCACAACAATTGAAAAAATTTTGGACTATTTACTAATCCACTTAAAATGGACAATATGCCTCTGTTACCTAGATGACATTGTGCTGTTTACCGAAATCTTTGAGGAACATCTTGAAATACAGTTAAATACAGTTCTGAGTTGCATTAAAGAAGCTGGTCTGGTTCTCAATTATATGAAATGCTACTTCACCATCCGAAAAAACAAAATTTTGGGCTTGCTTGTTTCAAAAGTCGGTGTTCGACTTGACCCGGACAAGATAAAAGCTGTCAGGTGTTTTCCATCTCCAAAGATTTTACATGAAGCCAGAAGCTTTTTGGGACTCTGTTCATATTTTCGCCGTTATATAAAAGATTTTGGCTATCAGGCTCATGCACTTATAGAGCTGCTGAAAGAGGATTCTAAATTCTGTTGGTGTTCCAAATAAGACACTTCCTTTCCCAAGTTGAAGAAAGCACTAACTTCCGATCCTATTTTAGGACTGTTCGACGAGAAAACTTCCACGCCACTACGTACAGATGCTAGTAGTTATGGAATCGGTGCACTTCTTTTACAATTATACGGTAAACAAGAAAAAGTGATTGCACGGATACTTTCAAAAACCGAGAGGAATTATTCCTCGACTGAAGGGGAATATTTTTCTGTCGTATGGGTAGTGCACAAATCCCCGACGTTCCTTTTCGGGAAGCAATTTAATGTTGTGACTGATCGTTATTCGGTGTGATTATTAATTAGCTTTTAAGATCCTTCGGGAAGATTAGCAAGACAGGCTATGTGTCATCAAGAATATGACGTGTCCATTATATATAAGAGTGATAAGAAGCCTAAAAAGGCTGACAGCCTTTTTTTTCGAAATCCGTTGGAAGATAACATTGACTCCTCTGAAGAAGTGAATGTCCTTGACTCTTTCTCGGACTTAGCGATAGAACAGTGGTGGGATTCAGAACTCCAATTTTTTTTCTCTTCAACAGAAAATTTAGAATCAATAAGAACAACTTACGAATTAATTGATGGAATACTTAGCAAAAAGAACTTTGATACAGATGGTTACTCATTGCCTTGAAAGCCAAAGAAGAAAAGCTGTTCCACTTCATCCGGCCGTTTACTAGAACATAGCCTTTTTGCAATTGCATCATTTCATCGGATCGGGATAGACTTGCTTGGATGGTTTCCAAAGTCATTGAGGGGGTCATAAGTGGATCATTGTCTGTATTGATCATTTGGCACGCTATGCTGTTACGAAGGCATTACTACTGCTGAAGCCTCAAACGTAACAAAGTTTCTCCTTGAGAACATCATTTTAAAACATGGAGCTCCAATTACCCTCATTATAGACCGAAGGCGTTTCAATCAAAGCTAGTTGCGGAACTTAATCACATCTGCAATGTTACCCACCGAATGACTGTATACCATCCCAAAACTAATGGACTAACAAAGTGTATTAATAAAGCATGACCAAATATGCTGTCTATGTATTTCGAAGTCAAGCAGAAAGACTGGGATGAAATATTGCCCTCTTTCTACTTTTGCGAGCAACGCCGCGAAATAGGACACAACTGGGTTCACGCCGTTTTATCTTACGCATGGGCGTGAAGCCGAGACGACACTTGACACTATATTCCCGATGATTCTAGAAACCGAAGCTGACTACACTACTTGATTACTATCAAAAGCAGAAGCATCTAAACAGTTGACGAAATTACAAACCTTGAAAGCGCCAGAAAAGGACCGAAGGTGTTATAATTCCAAACACCGAATAGTTTTCTATAAACGCATGGATTTTCACACCTGTGAGAAAAATAGGCCTGTCGGAGAAGTTACTTAAAGGATACTTTGTTTCTTATCAAGTCATACCAAGACTATCCGGCGTAATATATCAAGTTCAAGAATTTGATTCCAGTTCGCGATGCAGTAGGACAATGATGTGTTACATGTTCTTCGAATGAAGCCTTACTATGATTTCGATATGCAGATCCATTTTCCATCTGATTCCACTATTTCTGAAGAGCTTAAATGAAGAGAAAGTGCATCCTGCCGCTGAAAAAAGTCATCATCCTGTCGAGTCTATTCAGGACCCATGCCACGCACGCGGACTTGAGACATACCGCAAAGTTCATAAACTGCAGGTTGCTGGTAAGGAGAGAGCACAATCACCACTTTAATCTTTATCCCCACTTTAATTGAGTAGGATTATTATAGATTAAAGCGGTGATTTCCATAGGCGGTTCTAGAATTTAATATTTATCTAGTTTACTTTCAAGAAAAGCCGTAACATTTCGGTGTTCGTCGTCAGAATCGTCAGAATTTTAATAAATTCTCGTGCTAATTTAGCAGAAGATTTAGGATGAATTCGCTGTATTTCCTGGAGGATCAGGTCGTAATTTGCATTATTTTCTAGCATAATTGGTTTGATTTTTGGAGGAGGTGGTGTAGGAGATCTTACTCAGCGACATATGGGTCATCTTTGGAAAGTAGAGCAAAACTATTTTTCGTCTGAAACATAATAATCTAGGAACATGATTAAATTTAACTTTTTTTGCTGTTTTGGCCGGGGATTTAAATACCGCCATTTTTAGAAGAAGCATTTTTAAGGAGGGGGGGAGAGTTGAGGTTGTGAAGCTTTTTTTAGTATCTGCTGCTCTTTTCCTAATTTTAAATTTTTATTTTGTTTTGCGTAAGCACGTTTCATTTGGGCAAGGATACAAGGAAGTAAGCTTACCTATTATCTGTGTTTGATCAACTTTTCTAACGATTTTCTTTCCTCATCCAAACCTCTCCATTGTTTTAAACCTGGACGCTTATCCTCAATATTTTTATAAGGTTTTTAGATGTAAACTGTTCTAACATTACGGCATTGCATTTGCTTTTCGATAAGTGCTATTCTTACGCATTTGCTCTCATCAGAATCCAGATTCTGACTAGAATCCATGCTAGATGCAGATGTGCCTGGCGTATTCAGAAAATAATCTACAGTAATGAGTGCTTCTTCACTAATAATCGTGTTGGAGTAAAGATGATTCATCGCTTCCTGGAACTTCTTTGCCATACTCTAGGTATGGCGACGATGTATAAAACCGATGAATGGAAATTCTAACTTGCTTAACTTTAGCATTCCAGAATAAATACGCTTTTAAATCTCGTCATGCTTAATGTGTTTAATATCAAAATTCGAAAATCATAACGCTAATGTTATGCTAAACTTCCAACTCATCGATCCATATTGAACTCATGATTTACAAGAATTTTATCTCTATTAACTTGGCGATCTTCAAAAAGAGCCCAGAAAAATTACCACAACCATTTCATGGTCGCCGCTTAAAAAATGTGCATTACAAACTTCCACCCAGACATAATTACTGGATTCCAATCGTTAGAAATACAAATATTAAATAAAATACTAACAGGAAGTGTTAAACATGTATCCCTAAATAATCACTTCGCATTCATTGGAAGCTATTTAATTCCAAAGTACTAAGGTTTATTATATTCGGGTATTTAATTAATTTAATTGTCTGGTCTGGAGCAATGACCGTCGGGAACAAATGTCTTGGCGTGTTACCTTTGCTACGAATGTCAAAAGTTTACCCTTATTGCTCTATATTAATATGTTTGCTATGATGATGGAAAAAAATCAAACTATTCTTTTAACTTTTGCTTCTAAGCATGAATAAATTAGAGACATGAATATAAGAGAGTTTTAATCAAATATATTAATTCTTTTTTCAGACCGATTAATGTTCATTTGTCAAAACGGTAAAAGAATATTTTAGCAAAATTAAGAATAGGAAATATGTATTTTTATTTAGTGTAATTATTTAAGAATCAAACAATTTTCAAATGAATAAATAGACACTGAAACGCATACTTTATGTTAAATAAACATTTTTGTTAATGTACATTGCTTATTTATTAATCTACGCAACCTACCGCACAATATTATAATATAGCATTTCAACTATGCAATGTATTTAAAAAAGTTAATTACTTTTGTATTAATTATTCATTCAAATGTGAAAATCCTTAATATTACCAGACAATTTAAACATATGTTAAAAGTAAATACTAACATATTAAAAATCTAAACATTCCTCAAATAATCTTATAGAATTAAATTTTAAAGAACAGCAGTAAAAAAAAAAACACATTTTTTTTTTTAAATTTTAGAAAATCACACTTAAATTAGGACGTTAACAAAATGACTGTGTGTAAACTAAATTAATTTGAAGCCATTATTTTTGCTCATTGATTGAAGAATGATTCAATACTTATATTCTACAGTAATCCAAAATTAAGATTTAAGCGTTTATTTCGGAACAAAAATATGTTAAAAAAGTTGTCTGATACTTTTTCATTCAATTAAAAAGTAATATATAATGCGAAATATAAGTTACTTCAACTGATGAGGCATTACACAATTCACATATGCAATACAAGAAAATCAAATACCAGACTTGTTTACATCGGAGAGTACCAAGTAATATTCACAGGTTCGAGCCTTGATGCCACTAAAGACCCATCATGTAGCCGGGGTTGATGCACGTTAAATCTGTTGGGGGTCCAAACTCCTCCCGTTGGCAGAGTGTGGAAATTTGGAGAGGGTTGTACCAGCCCAGGTATCATCCTCGTCACATGACCGAGATTCAAAATTACGAGGTCCGTCACCAATAGCTCTCGCATTGCTTCTAGTATGACGTTAATAAAATGAAACCAACATGTGAAAAATATCATGTGATTATGGTGAGATAGTGAATTCAAAGTTCTGGGTCTGCATAGAGCCCCGGGTAAATCGGTCTTTGAGTACATCTATTTTGAAGCCATAAGCTATCAGGAGTGACGTCATTCACATGAAGAGACGCATGCCACTAGTAGAAACATTGACATCGCTTGCTGTTGTGATGTTCACGTGTTTCTCTTTTTGTGCCTTTTATTCTTAGTAGAAGTTTTTTCCTAGAAAGATAAAAATGGCTTCAAATAGTACAGAGAAGTAAGCTTATTTCATATTAATCGTTTTAATTGTTGTCATAATTGTTTATGGCTTAAATTTCATCAGGATCTTGTAAGATTATAAGTATTGATTCCATGTTGTATTCTGCACAATTTATATCGTCTCCCAAATCTCCTTTTGTAAACTAATTTTATAGTAAGATCTGAAATATCCTAATATAATGTGTGCTAACGATCATATGTATCGCATTATATTTATATTGCTATCAGTCTCCTGTGTACGGTTAATATGCGGTAATTCAGCCCTATCACCATCAAATATTCGTTTGTTATGGATTGCATTGGAAATTTTCTTGAGCCGCCTTTAAATTTTCTTGAATGCATATCCATTTAATATTTATTACTGGATTTAATGAAATAAAATATGATGCTAATTTTAATCTTATTATGTTAGTGCCAATGTTTGTTCCTAACATTTCAACTTTAAGCCTAATGCAAAATCTTTTGATTACATTTAAGGTTGAAATGACAGATTGTATTTATGAGATATAGAGCGACCAAGTCTATTTCCCTGTTTTATACGGTATTGTGTTGTTTTCCTTTCGTGTGGGCAAGTTAAAAAATTAACTCTAGATTATAACTGAAATCTGAGTCAGTATTCTGACTAAACTGAACCTAGTAACTGAATTGTAAGTCAGTATTCTGACTAAACTGAACCTATTAACTGAATTCTAACAGTACTTTTTAAGTGTTACTTTATGTAAAAAAATTAATCTGTTTTTCAATAAGTGGTTAATGTGCTGATATTGTTCTCCTAACATGTTTTATGTATTTTTAGAGATAATAAAGCTTCTATTGAGAAACTTATGGAGAAGTTAGCTGATGCCGAGTATCCATATTGTGAAGAAGTTTCTAAGTATGAAAAATTGGCTAAGATAGGTCAAGGGACTTTTGGGTAAGATTTAATAAGAATAACATAGATTTTTATAATTAACATAGTAAATTGTTTTTTTCTAATGAAATGCTCTTACTGCTTGGCTCAATTTTCAAAATCGTGTACTATTTTCAAATTCAAATTTGGAAACAAGACTGCATTTTGTCTGTGTGACAATAAAATGAGGAAAATAAATATATCAGAAAATAAGATAGATTTGTGTCAGATAAACAAAAAACATGTTAATGTGGAATATTTTTGGAAATTATGAAAATAGCTTTAAAATTAAAAAATGAAAATTAGATCTTAAAGAAAGTTTAAAAAAATGTGATAAAGTGGTACTTCGCAGAAAACATGAAAATAGCATTAAAAATACTTAAAACAACATAAAAAACGTGGTTCAAATCAGGAATAGAGTGTCCCCCTAGGAGATTGGCAACTTTTGGGAGTAATAATTGGTCATGGTAACCCGAAGCATACTCAATGCTTAAGTCATGCATGTTTGGCAACCTATCTAGGAAGTCGCCAATCTTCTAGGGGACACCCTATTCCTGATTTGACCCCAAAACGCTTGAAAGAATGCAAAAAAAAACCACGCTCACGTAATATAGAAAGATGTCCAAATCACCTTACTTTTGCCATCATTCTAAGAGTGGTATTTTGGGTAGTTTCAACTTGTCAAAACAAGATACTACTTATTCTAACTTATCAAAACAAGATACTGCTTGTCCCAACTTGTTCAAACAAGTTACTGCTTGTCCCAACTTGTCCAAACAAGTTACTACTTGTCCCAAACTGGGTAAGCAATACCTTCCTTGAATTAGGAACCATCCACAGTATACCCATAGTTTTTATATAGTACATTTTATAATAATTTGTGTGATAAAAATTCTGTTGAACTTGCACCCTTAGCAAGATTTTAACCCTAAAATGCTACCCTTTTGAAAAAATTATGGGAACGATACCCATTAGTCTCCTAGATTAAGTGAACTGAGGCCTGCTTGAAACATAAAAGTTAAGAAAAATAAAAAAAAAATTACCTGCACATTATTTCATAATTCTGGATCTTGAAATGAAGGAAAATCAATAATTTATTTTAAAAGCAATCTTTACACATGTCTGCATGATGTTCACTGCACATAGCTCTAGAACATGTTAGACAAAATGCACAAGTTTTCCTTTTTATATATTGTGATTGTTTAGCATGTTGAATGTCCTTCTCCAGATTTAAAACTTCACATATAAATTGCTCTTATTGATCAGGGCAAAGTTTTGATGTTCAGACGTTTCTTTATCCAGGATGCAAGATCTTCTCATAATTTTATAGCGAAAGTTTTTCTTGATAAAGCGTTTTCAGATTTTCGAGCCATGTTATGTACATGTAAAACATATGCATTTGCTAAACTAATATTAACCCTCTGGCTGCTCATCCCACAATTTCCACGGGCATGTGTTTTCTTCCTTTATTGAGAAGCGCTTTTCCCCCGTTTAACCACTGAAATAAATTATATACAGTATTAGATGTGCAATTTACGTTTTGGACAACAGATGTTGTTCATTGTCCACTAAATTGTGGCATTTGAAGACATAATGCAACAGAAAAATACACAATTTTTGAAGCGATTTCAGTCCACAAATTGAGCAATCAGAGGGTTAATCATCCCATAAATTACCCAAAGAGGTCACCAACGTGTTTTTCTGCTACATGACATAATGTTTCACATCTAATCTAATGCATTTACTGCTCTTTTTGTTGAGTTATAAAATTCTATAATTTATGGTTTTTTGCTTTCTTGATTAACATTTGGTTTTCCTTGGAATGTAGACAGAAGACTAACATGCTTAGTTGGTTTTGTTTTATATGATAGATAAGTTTTGGCTTGATCAAAACAATACATTGAAATTTCAACACTTCGAGAATTTAACTGATGGAGTTCAGGAGAAATTTACCTTTCATTTTTCCTAAGAGTTCTTGCAATTGTTAAGTTAATTGGATTCATCAAAAATTTTTCAGCTAAGGATATTGAAGTAAACAAATTATCCATGGAAATATTTCTATTAGTCCCTTGAATGCTCCTTGTTAATTCTTCGAAGTAAGCTGCAAAGGGAATACCTTTGGTCTTCGTATGAGAACCCAAATAAGGTATTGTGTTAACCATGTAGATAGTTCTTGCATCGCATGTGAGTACTATTTTAATGTCATATTTGGCATTAATGCCTAATTTAATACCATTCTTGGAATGTAAAATCTAAAAGGACACCTTCCTCGAAATACTAATAATTGTTCATCTATAGTAATGTATATTATTCTGGTGTATAAGAATCCATACATTTCTTAATAAATTCATTCCAAAACTCTCTGATTGGTGCAAATTTATCATTTTCTTTTCTTCTCTAGCTTCTTTTGCGTCAGAACGTAAACAATCCACAATCAAAATAAGAATTATATTTTGAAATTGATTAACAGAAACTCTTAAAACAAAAAGTACTTAATGTTATTATGTAATAACTTATCTAAAAATAGCATATTAAAAATTTGTTAAGCTAAATGAAAGAATATGAAAAAGTTTGATTTACTTGTTTTCCTGATTGTCTGTGATCTGAGAATTGTTTTAAAAACTTCATCTCATTATCGTTTTCGCGAATTTTACATGCATCTATTTCCACAAATATTTTAGGTCTTCCATGTAAGTTTTTTCAAATATATTAAGGAAATACTTCTTTCTTAAAGATTTCCTATCTTATAGCAACACAATTCATATGAAAACATGTAAAAAGAAAAATCAGAAAAAAATTGCCATTGGAATTCTCATGTATCATTATCTTAACCCTTTCAGGGTGGGTGTCCTATATGTTCATCACTTGTGATCGTCTGTCACAGCCAGGCATCCCACCCATGCATTACTAGAGAATGAGCTTATGAGTTGGGCATTACATATGTGTATTTCTTGCTGAACCTTTTTTAAAGACCTGGATTGTTCCTCTATCCATTGCTCTTGAACTCAACACAGTTTTAGGATCTTGAGCCTCAATTTGTTCATTTTCTTTACCTTTGATATTTTCTGCAGCAGCTGTTATGGAGGAAGAGAGAAAGCATAATTTAACTCTTCCACGGATAGGAGAATCTACAATTTTCGCTCTCTTGTTAGGTGCAGTGTTTTAATCAAAATAGCAGCCATTTTCTCCCAGTTGCTTCTGAAAATGTCAACTTTTTCTTATATTGATAGATAGCTTGCTCACTTTTTAAAGATAACCCTTAAATAGTTATTTGCGGTATATTAAAGTAATATTTAGAATATTTGTAAGTGGCCCTTTTAAACAAATCAGTGAATGATAAATATTAGAAGTAATAATTTTAAAAATATTAAATTAAAATATCTAAATAAATGCATGCAGTTTAAAACTTTATGAAATATTCAATTGCTATATTTACTTCAAACTCTTTTTGTGTGTGATACACTTTAAATCATAGGATTATTCATTACATATATATATCATCTTTAAACTTATTCACTGGAATTATCAAGCTTTCGCTTTTGAGTCATTTCAGTAATGCGGGGGGGGGGGGGGGGGGGGGGGGGGGGGGGGCTAGGGGGACAACAATTAGATTTAGTAACATTTTCCTTCTTTATGCAAACAATTTCTTGGTAAATGTACTGCCATCTGTATGCTATCAAACTAACTAAATTTTGTCAATAGGTATCGTTTTTAACACAAACCCAATGCAGGATAATATATGTGGGTAAACTCTGTTTGTTATTGTGCATTTAGGAAAAGTTGCCAGCAA
This sequence comes from Nephila pilipes, assembly GCA_019974015.1. NCBI lineage: Eukaryota > Metazoa > Arthropoda > Arachnida > Araneae > Nephilidae > Nephila > Nephila pilipes. The sequence goes on from BMAW01054425.1 coordinate 262,551, forward strand.
TTATTTGTATGGAAATGCTTGGGGGAGTTGAACTTGTCTGTGAGCGTTATGTTACACAACGTGAATACGAGCTGGGCTCGTACATTACCATCAAAGGATTAAACCGAGTTCGGCTCTTGAAATTCCCATGTGATGTAAAGATTCATGTTATCGGTTTCTCTCTAAAGGATTTTTAAAATTGGTTTTTGCTGCTATGTAATTTTTTTTTAGTTTTTTTGTCATTATGGTTATTCTTTGTGCTGCTTTTTTTGTATATATTTTGTGTATTTCCCTTTTTATTTTGGTTAATCTTGATTTGAATTTATTATTGCAAGGAGGTGTTTATCAGAAGAATATTCTCTCAGGTTCAATGAGTCCATTTGTGACATACATGAAAGTGACGATTCATTTTCGTAAATGTTAGAAAGCAATATTTTTCATGATTCTGATACATTTATTTGGGCAGAGACGGACTGTGTAGGACTTAGTGTTTCTGCGTTCTTTGAGATTTACATTTGGTGTTTATTTTAAATTTTGTTACTTGTTGTAATTAGTCTGTATATTTTTCAATTAATTTTAAAGTTTATTAATGCATTTTTCAATTAAAATTTTGGAATAATTTCAATTGCAATTTAAAACATTATTCAATGCTAATTTTAACATAAGACAGCTTAAGTAATATTCTAAAATGGTACCAAAAATTGCAGTGTTAGGGCTTAAATTTTTTTTGTTTTTGATTTTTTTAAAAAATTAAGTCTTAGTGACTCAATACCCCTGTCATGTAAGATGATTCATTTCATTACATTTACAACATTAAATGTAATGAAAAACTTGTGAGAATGAAGCAAGTATTGCATGCTCCGGGCTTGAATTTGTTGAATCCTGCTGCAGTGAAAAATTAATGCTACATATTAATTCTGGATGTGTTTTTCTTGATTAATACAGAAGTGTAGCGAGTTAAGTATTAATTCTATTGATATTCTTAAGTTGCAGTAAGGTACCTTCTTGCCATGTGGTAGGTTGTATTCTTTATAGATGGTAGCTGTGACTTCAAATCCAGATTTCCATAAATTGTTGATGTTCGCAAGTAATGAATTGAAATTGCTTCAAAGTCACATTAGTGAATGATATACCTATCGAAATTCCCTCTTTTCTAAATCTCGAAATTGCGAGGTCCAAAATCTCAAATCCTCAAGTGTGACAAGATTTTTTTTTTTTTTTTGAAATCTAATTGTGCTTCAAATTCATTTCCATTAGCTGGTTAAATTCTATTTTAGTTCACAAATAGATAACAAAAGGGCAGGGGAAAAATAGCAAAAAACTTTTAAGTTGCACTCCAGGATACCCTTGCAATCTTTCTCCATTTTTGACCCTTCTTGTCAACAAATTTTTTAAATCTTTTTTCCATTTTTTAAACACCTATATCACAGTTGTACCATGTTTGGTGCAGCTTAGCTTTATTTGGCTCTTGTGCCGTTAAACTTTCATAACTCACTCAAACATGTTGTTGCAACAAAAATTGAATTCTGCTGACATATGAATAACATTTCAACAATAATTGATTTCATTTAAATATTTATGAATGTTAATGTAATTAATTTGCAAGTGCCTATTAATTTTTATTATAATCAGCAGAAATAAATGTAACAAAAAGCATTAATCTTTCTTTAAAGGGACAAATTTAACTTTATCCATCTCACTGATTGTTCCTGGACCACCATTTGTAACACTTTCATTCACCAAAACAATTATGTCAACCTGTTGGTAAAACATGTCCCTATCCATAGAGATTTTTATTAAATTTTAATTCTTGCACCACAGGCTCATTCACACACTAACCAAACAATTTAGTTACTGAAAATGTCACTAGTGACTTGAAGGGAATAATGCTCCATGCTTCTCAATGCTATTGCATACAAAGTTAGGATTCTCGCTTCTTTCATATAGCCTCATTAATAAAATCCATCAATCGTACTCTTTCGCTCACCAAAATGCATATTTTAGCTTCATTTTTGAATTAGGTGCAATCAAACCTGCATTCTTCCATCATTCAAGCACCACTTTTATTAAATAAAACAAAAAAGTACTTGGAACAATCACTTAATCCTTCTGTTATTTGACAATGTAATTGGGTACCCATAAAATAAAGAGCGAAAAATCATAGAAAAAATATGTATCCCTCATCTCTAAAGGGAATATATTTTTTCTACTGTAGAGTAATATTACTAATTTAGTGCTTGTAATTATGCTTTTAAACATCACTTTGTTTTCCATCATAAAAGCAGGAATTAAAATAGAATCCAACCACAATGGCCTTATGGTTCTTATATTATGTATTCTTCACTTGCATGAATTCCATATTTTGAAATATTGCAGCCCAATAGCAAAATAAAGGAATATAAAGGTAACACTATTAACATTGGTAGGAAACAATGAGCTCCTTTATATGATATATATGAATCACAACAGAATTTGATGCCCTGAATTGCTTGATTTGGTTTCATCACGATCTCCAAGCGGTTTATATATCAATAAACCCTTAGTAGTAATTAGTTATAAACAGATATCTCATAAAGCAGTTTTTCATTTTATACCTGCTGGGACTTTCTTGCATGAACTGCAAGAAACATAGAACCGTATGATTTGTAACACTTAGCAATCTTAACAATCCATTGATTTCTTGCTAGATTCTAAATATAAGATTGTTCCCTCCATTAAGATTCATCCAAAGGATACTTTGTAGTTATATAACTTTGTAATTGATATACATAAAATGCAAATCCTGAATTTTACCAATCTGTAATAGACATATTCTTTATAAAGTGTTTACCTTTCCTAAACAAGATGCAATTATTCTATTTGTATCTCAGAAGTAATTGGATCGCATTCATTTGAATAGATGTATTTATTTAAAAAAAATCTTAATTTAAATGTTTTTGAATGTTTTTGTAACAGAAAATAATGCTTTTAAAGAATCTGAGTAATTTATAAAATATTAAAATAAATAAAACGCAGCTCTATAATAATCTACTTATGAAGGATATAAACAATAGTCAACATGTTAGTAAAATTAAAATAATTGTAAAAAATGTGTGAATGGTTAAAGCATATAAATTCCAATTTAAATGTTCTTTACTTAAGTTGAATAAACATAAAGGCAACCATGACATTCAACACTTGGCTGAATTACGAAATGTGTATTAGATTGAAGTACTAGGAATTGAGAAAATATTACTTAATTAGATGGTGAGGACAGAAACATTTAACACAAACATGTATGCCATGTTTTATTTGTTGAACTGGAGAGATCTCTATTTAAAACATTGAGTTTGCTTTACTTGCACTTTGTCAATAAATGTTTCATTACATCTTAATTTGCCGCGACTGAATAAAAAATCTTATTTTACTTACACTGTATTACATGTAACATTTAAATGGAAAATACAAAATCTAAAATAATTACTATATGTTTATTTATAAAGTAGTAAATTGAAATAAAAGGTGTATGTCTACTATTAAAAGTACCTCCTTAAGAATTTTAAGATTATAATTTACTTATATTTTGATGTTTTTTTTGTCTTAAAAATGTTATACAATTTTGTTAGATGGCTTTTTTAAAGTCTTTTAGTTTACAAATGTAAGGATAGGTTTGTGTACTTTAAATTTGTACTAAAAATATTTCTTTACGAAAACTATATTAAAATGTTATTGTAAGATTTTTAAATTCATGAATGAAAAATATATCCTTACCTTTATATTAATTTTAAAGAAAAACAATTGTTACATACCTTTAAATGTAACAAAAAAATTATATTAAATAAGAATATTAGTGTTTTTCCCGCCTTAGGTAAATGGGTTTGTTAATGAATTGAATTGCTTTATTTTGTATTCTTAAACTATTGTAAACTTTAATGTATGTTTTAAATTTCAGAGAAGTATTCAAAGCACGACACCGTACTACTAGGAAAATAGTAGCTTTGAAGAAAGTTTTAATGGAAAATGAAAAGGAAGGGGTTAGTAAATTCTTATTTTTGTTGATTATAATCTGTCATAAAAGTATTACAAATTTCTTTTACAGTTTGAAATCATGATGTATAATTAAAATTTTTACCACTTGTGTATCCAAATAGATTTTTTTCTTTCTCTTTGTGAAGTTCCATCTACAATCATTGGTCAAAAAATGGCAGGGCATGCTTAACAAAAAAGACATGATAGAAAAGGAACTTTTTTTGTGAGAAATGTTAAAGTTATTGTTGATTTTATTTGCATACTCTTATGAAAATATTAAATGATTTTTTGGTGTAATATATTCAAGGAAAATAATTTTTCCAAAAGTTAAATTTTTGAATGAAATTGATAATTTCTACTGTTAAATATAAATATATATATATTTTCCCTCCAAGCATTTTACTTTTTTTTGTGTAAAGTTATTCCTAAAGTGATCTACTTAAGCACAGCTAACGGTTGCAAACCATTTTGCTTTACATTCACAAAATCTTTGAAAAGGCAAGAGGCTCCCACTTCTTCCCCTCCTCCCTTGGCTAGTTGACAACAACCTCTTGGGTTAGACATTTTTACTACTCAGATCGGTCTCTTTGAAAAGCAATTTCGTTGCCTTGGGTGAATCTTGTATAGCAGGCTGTTAAGTGGAATGGGGTTCAGATTATTCGGATCAGAACTTGGAAAGTGTTTACCCGATCTGTTGAGTTTCAACAATTGATGAATAAAAAATATAGCTTGAAAAAAATTTGTGGGTTGGAAGTTGAAAATTATTAGTTTTCTCTAAACAATAGAATTTTTTTTTTTTTTTTTTGTCATTTTTAAAAACTTTTTTATTTAAAAAAAAATCATTTTTATTTTAATATTACGATATTAACCGGAAAAAGCATCCTATATTTATTGTTGAATATTGACCAAGAAAACACAAGATTGTTTGTATGTTTTGAAAGGAAAAAAAAAGTAATGATTTGTACAATACCAGCTGGGCTAGATTCATACAGTCTGTTTGACAGAATAGTCCTACTGTAGCTCATGCAAGAGGCGACTAAAATGGGTACCCAGTGTATGGGGGTATAGTTGGGCACCCTGCCCGTGGTGATTATATCAGGGACTTAGGTAAGGCCTTCTTTAGGTAAGCACAGGCATCAAGACCCAAAGCAGCCTTTTGATATTTTTCTTTCCTAATGGGGTTTACTGTCTTTGATAAACGTGGGTGATGCCCCCCCCCCCCCCAGTTTCCCTAGCGATCCTTCTCTATTTTTGACACCCCCCTTGTCAACCAATTTTTGACCTCCCCCCCTTTTTTAATTCATGTCTAGATCACAATTAAGTCTTGTTTGGCACAGCATAGCCATATCTGGTTCTTGTACTAATAAACTTTACATTCACTCCCTCACGTTCGTATCATTGTTACTCTTAACGTTTACCTACGACCTATGACTAAAAAATTTCGTTTTACAAGAATACGAATGGTGTATTATACATGATGATTAAATTTGTGATATAAAAACAGATTTCTCATTTCAGTTATATTTTAAATTTAAATTATCAAATTTACGATTTTTTAATATTTTTAATTTAAATTTTAATCCTTATACTTTTCTATTGAATGCATTTTTTCAGCATGAATCTAAATTTTCTTCCATAGTGCACTCACTACAGAACAACTTGCTCTAAGCAAAAATACCCTCTCTTCATCCACATTTGTGCTAGGGCAACATACTGCACATTAATCAATAATTTTAAATTTTAATGGGGCATATATTCTTCAAAATGTGAAAATATTTCTATCTTCTATCCATGTTTAAATTTTTACCTTTCTGTTTCTTTAGTGTTTCAAACTTTAAATGCATATTTGCATTATATCTTTTAACAGAAAATTGTCATTGATGTCTACATCTTTCATATTGGTTATTACAAGTTCGACTGCAACAGAAACTTCTTCCTTTTCAATTTTGTCTTTTAAAAATGTACACCCAAAACACTTTAGTTCAATAAAGTTACAGACATTTCCTCAGCGTATTCATTACAAATTTTGTGGCCACGGTAACCTAATGGTCATGGTTTTGGAATCTAGCCTGCAGTTTTCGTTCAGTTGCAGGTTTGAGCCTTGGCTACTAAGGACCTGCCTTGTAACTAGGGCTGATGCATGTTAAATCTATCGGGGCTCAAAGTCCTCCCATTGGCGTAGTATGGAAGTTAGAAGATAGGTTGCCAGCTCAGGTGTCGTCCTCGTCACTTGACCGAGGATTAAAATTACGAGGTCCATCACCAATAGCCCTCATGTGACTTCTAGTGTGACATTAATGCAAACTAAACTAAACTCATTACAAATTTGATGGAAAATTTCAAATTGTAGAAATGTATCCTCAATCCCAGGATTATAATCGTACAAAATTGTTAGTTTATGCTTTAGAATTAACTGTATGAATTGTCTATGGTCTTACTCTGTATTGCAACAAAAAAACAGCAACTGAAATGTTATATTTAATTTTTTTGGGTAGTTTTGAAGAAAAATGATGCCTGGCTGTGGAGAAGCAGAGCATAAGTTTTGATCTATGTAAAGGGTGATGTTTTTTTCCCAAGTGTAAAATATTTTTCCAAATTTAAAATAACATGACTGAAGTAGATCATATAATTTCAAAATGCACTCTCTGTGTGCTAGTTTCAAAATAAACCACCTCACTTTTGAATAGCTAAAGAGCTTTTTATATTCAATAGCAGCCTCAATGCAAAATTGCTTGCGATTTTTTACTCAAACCAAAACGGACTAAAAAATATGACTTAGTTCAGTCCAAAATATTCACAATATGTAAAAATCATATTCCTCTACTAATCTCAGTCCGTTTTTCAAATTGTACCTAAAAACCGCTATATGTGTTTTTAGACCAAAGATTTAATTATGTAAAAAAAAAAGTCTTTTTCTCTATAAAATATATAAAATGTACAAGAATGTACTGTAATAAAATGTACAGTTACAAATGACAAAAATATCAAAGACGTATAAAAAAAATATTAAAAGTTTCTATAAAATTCTTAAACAAAGCAAAATGTCTGAAGGTAAATTAATACCTACTTTTAGAGCATTTTTTTTTTAAGAAATTTTTTGTGAAACATTTATGTTTTTATTTACTATTATATTTTAGTCTATATAAAATTGTAAATTCAAAAGCCGTTTTAATGAACTTTTTTTTTTGTATTTTTCAAATTTTGAACACATTTGTTTTAAATTTAGTAAAAATTTTGACATTTATGCTTAAGTTCGTACAACAAACTCTAATTAATATATTCCACTTTTTGTTTCAGCAGTATTTTAATATACATGTAATCTGTGTTGTGAAATAGGAAAAATGCAGTTATCTCTAGATAAAATAGGTTTCCCTCTCCACTCAAATTTATTAAAGCTTCAAATCAATATGAATTTTAAAAATTGTGAATAAAATCTATTTTATTTATGTGACAGAACTTCAAAATGGCTTTTGGATTGATTTAAATAAAATGGTTATATCGTGAAAGCTAGGTCAAAGAAAATGTATTTAATTTAAACCCAATAAAATCTCAAATCAAGCTTACTTACAGACACTTACACTTATAGATGTGGACTACAGTAAAAATCTTACTCTTCTCCTCTTGAACAAATGTCTATGGAAAATGTCACAAGATGAGCGGGATTCCCGAACGAGGCATAAAATTTCCTGTCAATGTTCATTGTGTGTCTGCAACCCTCCCCAATTATCGATCAAGATGTTAAGCCTTTAAAATGAGGAGGGGACATGAATTTCAAGGAAACACATTTCAAACAAACTTGAAGTAATCCTGTGATGGGGGAAAAAAATGTCTTTACTACTTTCGTTTCCACATAATCAAGTTCATAGCCGCATTGTTCTTCCACATTAACGCTTTTGAAGCATCTTGAACAGGACGGGAAAACCCATACATAATGTTTGGAGGCTTGATATTGGAGCATTGATAAGTATTTTAGCACAAGAACAACTGATATTTTTGACTACCTAGAATGGCTGATAGTGGTAATTTTGACGGCAATAAATTTTTAATGCAAATATATAATAAAAAGTTGAAGTATCCTATTTTTAGCGATTTAAAATGCATACAACATTTTTAATAGCAAAATGCTGTATTTCATAAAATTACCTTTATTTTCAGAAAGAAAACAAACATTGTATCTTATTGAAAACTTATTTTTAATGCACTGCTCTTGACATTTTTACAAACAAGTTTTAAACATGAGTAACACACTTCTTTAGTTTATTTCAGCTGAATGAGCATTGACAATGTTTGTTTCTTGTGATATCAGAAGAACTAGGAATATGTAGATTGTTTCTTTAAGGAACAATATGCCAATCTCAGTTCATTAACAAGGCTCAAAATAAAGGATCTATGAGAAATTTTTGAAGAGTTATTTGATTTAAATAAAAAAAAAAATCTCAGAATTTATAGCATCAATATCTAGAGCATTGTAAAACATGTAAACATGTCTTCTGGACGCTAATTGTGTCATATACAGTCAATTCATTTGGTCGAGTACATTTATGCTACATTTGTGGCATTGTACAAAATAGCTATTTCTGGGAGCTCTTTGGGATTATTCACTATCTTATCTATGCATAATATTCAAGACATTAATACTTTTTTGGTTAACACCAATAAACAGTAACGGTTTTTTGACCTTTCTTCAGAACTTGAGATAAGAAGCTTTGGGGGATTGTATCTTTTTGCAAATCGGTAGCAGCTCTGTTAGATTTAAGCTCATTGTACCAGAAATAACATTAAATTTAACCCTTTTACTAACAGAGTCCTGAAGATTCTGAAATGTAAAAAAAATTGTCTATTGTGAAATTTCTTCCTGATAAAGGAATTGGATTAGTTTCATAATGGCATATTTATTCAACAAGCTGTTCACTTCTGTCCCTCTATTCATCCTATCCTAGATACATAAAACCATTCAAGAAATATTTGTTCTGAACATCCAAATTTATCAGGCTCTTTTGTAATGCACTACTTAAATTTGCCAAATGTTTTATGCAGCAATGGCTGTTTGTCAATTAGTATAATTTCTCTTGCTATAAAACACTACTGAGATACTTTCTCAGAAAGCCACCATAACCCATAAAAAAGAGCAAATTTACTTTTTTTAAAAAAGATGATTCAATTTCTCATAAAACACCTGGAACTGTAGAATTTCTTTGAT
>BMAW01054425.1:271747-340485 GCA_019974015.1 Nephila pilipes
TGATTCAATTTCTCATAAAACACCTGGAACTGTAGAATTTCTTTGATTCAATTTCGTGATACTATGTTTAATGGAATGCTGGAGAGACCCACTGGTTTGACTGTAAGTCATTCATGTCCAACAAACAACATGATGTTCCTCTGGCATAAGCTGTCATGGTAAAATCATTTCGACCCTCCTTGTCAACCAATTGTGTCTTTTCAATTTCTTCTCGTCTAGACCACAGTCTTGTTTGGCGCAGCATAGCCATATCTGGCTCTTGCGCCAATAAACTTTACATTCACTCACTCATGATAAAATCATACTATTCTTCCAAGTAAATGTCCACTGAATCAGATATTTAATTGGTGGCAAACCAAGGAGGGGAAAAGAGCATTTCTATAGCAGATGGCTCGAATCTCAATGGTAGTTTTTTACTGCTTCAGTTCTTATTTAAACAATAATTTATATGTTTGTTATAAAAAGTATGGAAAAAAAATTGTGGTGCATTTAAAATTTTCAAAAATATAATCACGTGAAATTTAAGAGAGTCGCATAGTTTAAAAAATAATCACTTCTCAACGAAACTTTGATTTAGATGAACACTCTGGTTGTTCTAGTGTTAAGTGAAAGATGTCACTCTTGCTGTGTGTGACTATCTACACCAGAAATTTTTAATTTTTTTAAAAAAGGAGTGTTTGCTGAACAAAAAATTTGGCTTCAAAAAGATAAAAGGAGGTAGAATTAGTAAGTTCTAACAGCAGACAGGATAGAATTTTCTGCAAAATCCTCCAAGAACATTGTGTTATTTTGAATGTAAATGCTGTAATGTTTTTATTTTTATAAAAAATTATGTATATCTGTATGCCTTAGTAATATTATTATTTTTCAGTTTCCTATAACTGCCTTGAGAGAAATCAAAATTCTCCAACTATTAAAACATGAAAATGTGGTAAATTTGATAGAAATATGCCGAACGAAAGGTACGGGTAAGTTGGCTCTGTAGGTTAGATACTTTTCTCTTTTGGGTAAATATATGATAGTATTAAAAATTATCTTTGTTGCTTATTTCTGAAGATAATTTTTATAAAAAATGCAAATTTATATTTCAAATGGAAAATTATTTCATTTTTTAGTAAAATATTCAAATATTGCTATTTGGAGAATATAGAGACAAGATTAAGCTTGGAGATTTTGTTAATGGTTTTTCAAAGTTACAGTAGATAAAAATGGCATAATACATAAAGAAAATTTCAAGATGTTTGTTCTTTTTCTAAATAGTATAAAAAAATTGTTTTCAAGGTTGAAAAAATACTTTATATGATGTATCTTTTTTATAGATAAGGAAGTACTTCCTCTTCAGAAATTTTTAGTTTAAAACATTTCTGAGTTGTATAATTAATGTGTAAAAAATGTTAAGATAAATTCTATTTTAAGTGCGAAGGTAGGCATGAGAAAAATTGTGTCAGGGAATTGGGAAGTCGCGAAATGTCCCCCCCCCCCACCTTTCTCCTTGATGGTTCAAATAGATATCAAAGTTTGAGTGGGAAAGAGATAAAGTTAGGAAGAGCATTCTGATTGCTCAAATATTCTTATGCTGAATTTACTAAGTTACTGGTGTTTAGCTATGGAAGAATCATTGAAATTTAAAGAAAAGCCTTTAATTCATTATTAAAACATTGATCTATAGTTTTTATTTAGAACAGTTTGAAATCATTGCAGGTTCTTGTAAAAAAGCATGCAAGTGAGTGTAGTTGAGGTAGAAAAATGTTTATGAAAGCGAAATAGAATATTAAATTTTTGAAAACGAATTAAATGTTATAAAAACGAATCTTTCACTTAAAAATTGACAAAAGTATCTTTGTAAATACCCTGCTCCTGATTGGTCTCTGCTGGTCATAAAAATTTATTGTTTTTTACTGAAAGGTGCTGATAATGTTAGTAGCATGAACTTGTATATTAGCCATTGAGTTAGAAAAAGTATACCCTTGAATTGGTATTGTTCGGAGTTAAAATGAATAATCTCAGTCACTCTTGGTAACTGATGCTCTATGGAGAACTTTGGAAAGAAATCAACTTCTGGGGATTATTATTTGCTGAATGGAGCGTTGGTTCAAGTGACGAAGAATTGTGAACTTGTATATTTTGCTGAAACTGTTCAGCATTGAGATGAAATAATAATTGTGAGTTGAAATTGTTTTCATTTTACTGATGGAAGAACATATCTAGGCTATATGATATTGTTTTGGGAGCTTCATTTTATTTGTCTAACTTGGATATAAAATTCTTTCGGACATTTTTTTAGACTTCCTCTCCTGACTATCCTTAAAGATGTTTGGAGGTAAGTTTAAAAAACATGATTAAAACAAACTGTTTTTATTTTAAATGGACTGATAATAATATTGCCAATAATATTTTTTCCCCTTCATAATGCTATTTAATAGTTATTTGTATTAAATCCTTGTAGATTTTAACTATATAAATTCTAAAAGATATTAATATTAAATCTTTAAAAAAATTTTTGCAGCTTCTGCATTCAATAGATCTAAATCAACATTCTTCCTTGTCTTTGATTTTTGTGAGCATGACTTGGCTGGATTATTAAGCAATGTAAATGTCAAATTCAGTCTGGGTGAAATAAAGATGGTAATGAAGCAATTACTGAATGGATTGTATTTCATACATAGTAATAAAATACTACATAGGTAAGTTTAGACCTATGTTCTTTTATATTTTTTTATTCAAATGATTTTAAGCTATAATTACCTTTGATGGAGTAGTATATAAGTAATAGTGTTGAAATATGGTGCATTATGTTTGAAGATTTTTTAATTAATTTAGAATTAATTTAAAAGACATTTTTCATTTTCACTAAAAATAATGATTTTTATAATTATTGAATGTTTGAAACTATGAGCATATACAAGAGGTGTTAAGAAAGTAAAGAGCATGAAGTCTCGGACACTCAAAAGAGAATTCTATCCAACGAAATTGGCTGCTCTGCATTTAAGGCCAAAATCTTGGGGGTAAGATGAGTGTTTGTTTGTCTCCATTGATTAAAAATTGGTACTGAGAAGTATCAAGTGGTACTGAGAATCCCTAAGAAATTTGCATATGTCAACAAAAACAAAAGGAGGAGAATGCATATGAAGAGTTTGTTGCATTACAATACATTTCCTTACCATTGAACCAATAATAACCAATGCCACAAAGCAACCCTTTGATCCATTTTTTTTGAGACTTCATCAAACACCTGTAGAAAACTACTACTAATCATCATCACCTCAGATTTCAGTTCACGGTTATCCTTAGACAAAAAAAACCACATCGAATTGTATAACAACAATTAATTTCTTGCTACCGCTATTCCTATTCATTCCTTGCTATTCCTAATTTTCATTCCTTGCTACCGCTCGTTTACAACAGCTCCTCTCGGAGATTCGGTCAGGTCCCGTCTGAGGGGATCGTGTGACATCACACACTCTTCCCTTTACAAATGAATGCCCTCTAGAGGCAAGCTTTAAGTAGGGAAGTTAACAATTTGGCCAACCTGATATACAATTGTGCAGTTTCAGTTAACACAAAATCATTAATAACTTGTACACTTTAAAACCAATAATTATCATACACAAAATATCAATGTTTAAATTCCTCAAACACTTTAAATATCAAATATCAAATTATACACAAACATCAATACTTAAATTCCTCAATTACTACACAAACATCAATGCTTAAATTCCTCAAATACTTAAATAGCAAATGTCAATAGTTATACACAAACATCAATACTTAAATTCCTCAAATACTTAAAATAGCAAATATCAATTACCGTATACAGATAAAATATCAATAATCTTGCACAAACCATTTTACATAATCACCCTTATATCTACATTTCACTACAAATTATCTTTCATTCCACAATGCACATATAAAGAAAATCTTTTTTTCTTTTCTTAAGTAATAATTCTAATTTAAGGCTTCAAAACAAAAATCTTAGTTATCATACAGTTCAATTATTATTTCTCTTTCATAACAAAATACTAAAATTACCAAAACACTTTAAAATACTACTTCTCAACACCTTTTAGAGTGCTACATACACATCACCTCTCCTTTTTCTTAAAAAAAATTACATAAACACATTCATATATTCATATCAAGATATCAACACAAAATTCATATTTCAAAATATTGAACTCATACACACACACACACATATATATATATATATTTATATACTCTAAGACTAGTATTCAAAACAAATATAAACCATTAACAGCAATTTGCAACCATGTTAAAAACAATGCTTCCCAAAAAATAAAATTTCAAAATACAGGAATTAAGGAAAAATAGGTACAATGTAATTTAAATACTGCCCCCGACTTCGGACTGAGTAAAATGTGTTTAAACTAGTTTAATGGATCCAACCATACCATTTCTGAGTGTAGAAAACTACTACTAATCATCATCACCTCAGATTTCAGTTCATGGTTATCCTTAGACAAAAAACACATCGGATTGTATAACAACAACAATTTATTTTCATTCCTTGCTACCGCTCGTTTACAACAGCTCCTCTCGGAGATTCGAACAGGTCCCGTCTGAGGGGATTGTGTGACATCACACACTCTTCCCTTTACAAATGAACACCCTCTAGAGGCAGGCTTTAAGTAGGGAAGTTAACACACCCTTCTCATAACCTTATAGCCTACTAATGGTCATGGTCGCGGTTGGCGTTTTTTGTCGAGTTGCTGGTTTGAGCCTTGATACCACTGAAGAACCACTGTGTAGCTGGGGCATGTTAAATTTGACAGGGTCCAAACTCCTCCCCTTAGGATGGGTGAAGAAGTTAGGAGAGAGGGTGCTTGCTCGGGTGATGTCCATGTCACTTGACCAGGGTTCAGAATTACTGTCACCAATTGCTTTTGTGTTGCTTCTAGTTCGATGTTAATTCAAGCAAAACCTTTCATAACCCTGATATAACACCCTCAGATTTGTATGGGAAAAATTGTTTCAATTAATGAATGTTTTGCATTACATGCAAAGTTCTGGAGTTAATTAAATTCATTTAATAAAGTTCCACTGTATATATAAATCTGACTTATAACGAAACAGTTTGGTGAAATATTTAATTGAAATTCATGAAATTGTTTTTATTGATTGTGATTATTAATAATTTATAATATTTGTGACTTTTTCACATGATAAAAAAATGCTTATATTTTGCTTTATTGTATAGAATGCAATTTTTGTGTGTGTGCAAGTGCTTCACATTTATGTGTTAATGTATTTTTTCTCGTGATATGTTACATTTTTGTCTCCTTTGATTTGATGTTAAACTACTGATATACCTATTTGCAATGTTTCTAAATGTTATGAGTATGAATGATTAAAAGATGTGATAAAATCTTTCGATTTTGTTTGAATATTGATATATGTTTTTGCTTGAAATGTTTTTTAAAAAAAATTGCTGCTTTCTGATTTTAGATTAATGTAGCCTTTAAATTTATCAGTTATCTGACATTTTTCTTTTCTCTTAGTATTGAAATGTGAAAGCTTTTTACTCTATAAATATACAATAATTGCATATTATGTTACAGAGATATGAAAGCCGCAAATATTCTTATTACGAAATCAGGTGTGTTGAAACTGGCTGATTTTGGTTTAGCTAGAGCTTTTAGTGTTAGTAAAAATGGTCAGCCAAACAGGTATACCAACAGAGTTGTTACTTTGTGGTATAGACCTCCTGAACTTCTTTTGGGAGAAAGAAATTATGGTCCTCCAGTGGATATGTGGGGAGCTGGCTGTATCATGGCAGAGATGTGGACAAGAAGTCCTATTATGCAGGTAAGTTTTGTTTTAATTGGCAAACTGAGTTAATTATTAAATTTGCATTTTAAAAATTACATTTATTAAATCTCATTTTCTATATGATAAAATACGTTTCCAATCTTCATTATTTTAAGAGTAAAACTAATAAAAGTTAGCGAATTCTTTATTTCTCCATTTTATAATTCATTTTTTAGCTCTACCAAAAACATTTTATTTAATTTAATTAAAGAGTAAGCTGTTTTAAAATAATTGGAAATTGTTTGCTAAATTAATATTTTTTCTTGTTATTTAACACTTTTTTACAACTACTTCTTGAATTTCTTTTGCATATATATATGTTATGAAGTGATGTAATGATAGTGTTGTTTGTAAAGATAAACCAATTATCATTCTAAATGTAAAAATAAATCAACATAAAAAAATACGATAATTACATTTCATTAGTGCAGGTTAGTGCATTTAGCTAATGCAAATAATAACATTACATACTTTGTATCTTATGTTAGAAATTTGCATAAATCCTGTATTTTTATAATTTTGCATTTGGAATATTAATGAAATTGTTATGAAGGTTAAATTCAAATGGAAGATAAAGTTTTTTTTTTTTTTTTTTTAAGTTAAGGTATGAAATATTATGAAACTCAGCTGAAAAATTAATAGGGAAATACTTTTGTTTGTTTCAAAAACATGTATCTTAAAAAAAAGAAAGGAAATATATTTAACTCAATAGCTGTATAAAAATAATTGTATGAACTTGCAATCAATAATTTATAAATTTGAATTTTAGGGAAATACTGAGCAGCACCAGTTAACTTTAATAAGTCAACTGTGTGGATGTATCAACACAGATTCTTTTCCTGGTGTTGAGAAATTAGAGCTTTATAATAAATTGGAACTTCCCAAAGGACAAAAACGCAAAGTTAAAGAGAGGCTAAAAGTAAGATGATTTTATTTTGAATTCTCCATCAAATCAGTCATTTTAAGTATGTAATAAGTGTTTTATCTTGCCTTAAAAATACATTTTAAACATATAGTGAAAATCTATACATACTTTCTATACTATTTCATTGAAAAGGCTGTTTCCCTCCCTTCAACTTTGAATGCATCTTGGATACTTTGAAAATCAAAAAATATATGATGTCTAACTTAAAATGAAGAGAACGTGTGAGTAATAAAAGCCAGCTAAAACTTGCCCAGAATAAACGTTTATTTTAATTAACCCCCTAGCAGTTAATTTTTGTCAACTTTTTTTTTTATGATAATAATATTAATGCTTCTTAGAAATTTTCTGTAAATGCTGTATATTTAGTAGTATAAATTCAATAAATATTTTTATGCTGTATTATTATGTAAACATGAATGATACACTCCAAGAATACCTTCTCTATTTTCAAGCCTTTTTATTGTCTCTTCGTACCAACTTCTCTTCTTATTTGGAAGTTCTTAGTTTTGTCTGGATCAGAAGTGCATTGTTTTGTAAATTTACTTGCATTTGGTGCATTTTGATCAAATATGCCCCTAGAGGCATGCAATATCTAGCACCTTTTGGTGTTAGAAAAATTGTGGCAGCCCTCCTTGTTTGAGAAAGGGTTGCCTTGTTAATGTGACCTGGAGGGGAAACTCATGAGAGAGAAGTAAAAGCAAAAACTAACTGCAAGAGATACAGTGTTAACAAATCCTGTTATTTGTTAAAAGATTTATGCGAGAACGTTACTTGATTCTTGGCCAATGTTAGCAGAAAAATCAAATGAATACAAAAATGTTCGAATATGCATTAAAACTGGTGATCATGAAAGTAAAACCTTTGAATTTTCTAATTGTCGCAATGATCCTAAAATTCATTCGCGAACTAATTTAGAGTCATTTTTTTTTTTAATGAAGAGGCTAAGTTTAGCATTTAGGAAATATGCTCCTGCCCAATATCAACAACAATACTAAAGTACAACATGAGTGGTAAATTACATGAGAAAAACTACAAAAGACTGTTACATATGTGAAAGCCATTATCATTTGTCCAGAAATTGTTTTGACAGACATGATGTACAATATAATTGAAAGGTAGGATGAGAAAAGGCAACTAAGAATCTGGAATCTATTAATAAAAACTCTTAAATGAAACCAAAGTCCATAGATGCTGATGTTGGATCTCGACATTCCCCTCTCTTGAAATATTGTTTATGAAATACATTTAGCCCTGATAATTAGTTTTGTGTAAAGAAAATTACTTTAGTGAAAGTATAAGATATAGTTGAAGTATTAAAAGTTTTAATGAAGTAAAGCTTTAGGAAACAACATGAGATTTTTTAATTTTGGAAAGTTTCAAATTTTCTTATTTGAATGAAACATTTTGAAAAATATGTGGCATATTTTAGATGTTTTATTTTTTTAAAACATGCAAATGTAGTTTTTAGTTGTTAATTCATTTAAATTTTAAGTAATTGTCATTGTGCTAAGAGGGCTTTTGGATATTTTATATAGAGAGAATAAAAAGAGCCGACATTTAGTAATTTTTAACATACTCCTTAAGACAGAATTCAACACACCTAGAAGAAAAAAAAAGTGGGTTATAATCAAATTTCGTATGCAATGCTGTTCTGGCTGAATATGCAAATGATTGAATAATTCAGCTCATCAAAACTGAACATCCAGCTAGTGCATATATATTAGGAGCACTTCTCAATCTGATGGCCAAAATGTCATACATGTCAATTATGGATATTTTCCTTGACTGTAAACAATGCCTTGCTGACTGATTCATGCTATCCTGTTTGCTTGATTCAAGCATTGTAACCTAACATAAAGCTTATTTTAAAAAGTTTTTACATAAAATATAAAATTGTCTTTTGTTCCAAGATTATGCAAATAATTGGAATTAATAATATTAAATTGCTGCTGTCCATTGCTTAGTTCTTTGAATTACAAGCACTCTGGCATACACCATACTTCTTAAATAGCTAGAATATTTATATCAATGTTTGTCTTTGTCAATATATAAAGTGCACATTTATACAGATAAGAAAGGAAAAACTTCCATCTTTTTGAAATGCACCCCATTATTATGTGCTCATGACTGTGAGAATTTGAGAGTTCATGCCATCAAATTTAAAGAGACTGGGTAGACATCATGCGATCGTTTAACTTTTGATTGAAGCAATACCATGATGAGATGACGCTGGTGATACAGCAAAGTGTGTGTGAACAGTGGCAGAGTTCAGCATCAGAATAGGAAAACAAAAGAGTTACTGATTTGTTTATATCAACAATCCAATGTGCGACTCATGTAACAGGACCATTGACAGATTCTCCGAAGAAAGTTAGGATATGTCATTTTTTCTATTCCAGCTATTTTATTAAATGCAGTGTGTTCCCATATTTTCTACCATTATCTGTATTAATTTTATCACTTTATTAATAGGCAATGACAACCATCGGTGCTGTGACGGTAATTCAGATTTTTTTGATTAATGTGTATATAGGCACTTGTATTCCAGAGAGCTGTCAATATGGTAGGCTAAACTAATTAAAAAACAGAAAGCCTTAATTATTTTGGTGCATTAATTTATTTTTATGTAACTGAATAGGTTTTTAACAAGATAAACTTGGAAGAAAAATGTTTTACTTCTTATTTAAAGTGCCTAATAAACAAATTTTTATTAGTCTTTTTTCATCTACTATACAGATATATATTAGATTTCACAGCAAACATTAAACGAATTTTTGCTGAATTCATTTGAATATAATAAAATGAATCGAGTGACAAAAGTGTATTTGATAGGCAATGCTTGAAGCAATGCAATAATGAATTTAAAAAGTCATTTCTGCTGAGAGATGTTTCTTATAAATTCTATAATGACCCCTAAGGGATATAGGTAAATGAATGTTTTTTATGTAATCTAATTTATTTGCATGACTTTACACCTTTTTTTATATATATATAATTTCAGGTATATTTAGTTAAAAAAAAAATCTAAAATAAATTTTTGAACTAAAGATAATTATAAAATGTGGCTAATTTTAACACCATAGAATCATTATATATATTTAGAATGTATATCTTTAAAAATTAATGTTCATATTCTTAAAAATTCAATATGTTGAAAAACTATTTTGTTTGTAGGCTTATGTGAAATGTCCATTTGCTTTGGATTTGCTGGATAAATTGCTAACACTTGATCCATCTAAAAGAATTGACAGTGACTCTGCTCTTAATCATGACTTCTTTTGGTCTGATCCCTTACCAAGTGAACTCACTAAAATGTTATCTCCTCACACGCAATCAATGTTCGAATATTTATACTCAAAGAAGAAAGACAATGCAAGGCATCAAGGTGCTGGACCTCATCCAAGAGCTCATCCAACTGCCAATGATGGCCAGTACCATGATAGAGTGTTCTAAAATGGGTGTACATTTGTGAAATAGATGTGGTTGCATTTGTAAATAATAACATGAATTGTGGAAGTGTACCAGAACATTGCAAAAGTTTAAGAAATCGTTCAAATCTCGCAAGATCTGAGAACTAATACTTATAAAAATTTCACGTACCATAAAATGTCGAAAGGAGAAGAGAAGGAAGATGAAAAAGGCATATGAAGAAGTGATGTAAATGTTAAAAGTGTGTTCCACAAATAGTTTTTTATTTCAATGAAATAAAAGTTTTATATTAGTCATGTCTTGTTTTTTTTTAAAAATAAGACCATGAATGATGGTTTCCTGAAATTGAAACTTACATAATCTATGGTAAAAGATTACACCAACATTTTATAGTAAGTCCCTAGGGTTTTTATTTTATAGAAGACTGATTATTTTCATTTTTCACTTCTTTACCCCAATGAGAATTTTTGGGAGGTGTCAAGATCAAGGTTTCCTGCTGGTCAGCTGAAAACTTTTTTTAAAAAAAAAAACAAATTTTATATGACTTTCATTCATCCTGTGTAAATTGTTGCTCTGTCACGATGAAACACTTATCATTTGAGAACTGCTAGAAGTGTTCACCTAACGATAATTAGTTACTTTGTAATTAAGTGACCTATACTAAAAGCAATTGATATCTGTTCATTGTAACAGAATGATACTGAAAAACTACTTGTCTAAATCTTAATGAGGTTTTTTTTGCACTATTATGCAAATACTTCTCTACCAGGTTTCTCTTTTGAACTTCAAAATGACTAATATTTTCTGTCCTTACAATTGACATTTGCCAACGTGCTATAATCTATGTTAACTGCTCAATTTTCAAAGAAGTTTTTCAAAATATTTTAAAAGTGTAAATAAAATTCTGGAATTTAAGGTGAGTATTTTTAATGAACACTGCATTTTCTAAAGAAAATCTTGTAATACTTAAAATAGCATATCTTTGTGTTTAATTATTTCTTTTCCTGTCTCATTCGATTACATTTCAATATTTATTTGAGTACTGCCTGTTTTTTGTCAACATTTCTAGAGATCAAAGAAAAAATTACTTCTATTATTTTACATTTCAACTTTATTTCAAAAGAAAAATTTTATTTTCATAATGTTGTTTAATTCTTTTTATCAGGGAACCCAAATGCATTTGAATTTAGATTATGATACTTGTTCTCTTTTTCAGATTGAAAATTTTACTTCATTATGAAAAACATAATTTAATAATAAACCTAAATTTTATTCCTTTAGAAGTTCCCCTTGTTGCAAACTATGTGCCAAGTTTTGTATGAATGTCTGTTATAAAGATGTTTATTTCCCAATAAGATAGGTAATCCATGTTGCATTGTCTTAAAATAATTCAATGTTTTTTACATTTACATTATTATGTTATCTGTAATCAAAGCATTAAAACATCTATTTTAACATAATAAATCAAAAATTTGCTTTTTCCGAAGTGTTTGTCTCATTTTCTATTTTAAACAGTTGTCATTTTATTTGTATCTATAAGAGTATTCATATTTTTAAATACATAAACATGTTGCATGAAGAGGACCAACATGATTCTTGCTGTCAAGAAATTATATTAACAGCATGTGAATCTACTTACACATATAATTTAAAATTAATCCTTCATTGGTTACGAAAGAGCCCAGCTCGTCTTAATGGGCACTGATGAATTCAGCTTGTACGAAGTTTTTCTACGCAAATAGTTGCAGCTGAACCCTACTCATGCAGCGAAACTTCCCCCATTGGATGCTGATGAGCCGAATTTGTCTGCGTATATTACACTGCATTATTCATGTTAAAAACGATGTTTACTGGCAAAATTTTGTTAATTTGATAGCATACAGATGGCAGAATGGGTATCATAGAATTTTTTACATAAAAATAATGTGTATCCAGTTGTTAATCTAGTAATTTGACAGGAGTTTGTTACTGAAAAATGGCACATTTATTGCAATGACTGTAATGCTCCATTTGTGCAATTACATCTTTTAATGGGTGTCATACACAAAAGGAGTTATGGATAAATGTAATTAAAAAAAGCTTTATAAAGCTTAAAATTGTCTGTATTTATTTAGATATTTTAATTTAATATTTTACAGACAAATATTTATAATATTTAACATTTACTGCATTGTTTAAAAGTGTCAGTTACAATTATTGTAAATATTACATTAATATGTCACAAATAATTGCTTAAAAATTCCATATTTTAGAAACTAAACTTAGTAATATTTATAATTTTCTGAGTTGTTTAAAAGTGCAAGTTACAATTGGTGAAAATATTACATTAATATACTGCAAATGATTGTTTAAAAACATTATATTTTGGAAACTAATATTTATCATTCACTGAACTGTTTAAAAGTAAAAGTTACAATTGGTGTAAATATTATCTTAATATGCTGCAAATAATTCTTTAAAAGTGAGCGAACTATACTTATCACCTTCAGAAAAGGACATTTTTGAGGGCCACTAGGAAGAAAAAGGCTGCCACTTTCAGTGACCGTTTGATCGTAGTGTTGCACATCATAGGAGAGCAAAAACTGTTGATTATACAATATATTTTGTAGTTCTATTCATAAAGCCCCAGAAAAAAATTTATGCAATAACTATCCCCCTATAGAATATTTTGAAAAGTAGTATGGTAAAGGTACTAAAGTTTTTAGTAACCTTCAAGCATCAGTTTACCAAATATGATTTGATGCTCCCCAGGCTAGCTGAGTTGATAAAGAGTCCTGTAAAAAAGGATTTATTTACCTCTGTACAAAAACAAGTTTGAGTGCATGTGTTTTGATTGGAAAAGTGAATGATTTCACAGAGCTAATTTATTATCTAATACACATCTTTACACCATGAAACTCATCCGGATGTAAATGCATAATGAAACCCCCAAAAATGTGTAGTGTTTTATTTTGTGGCATTTTGGTCAACCCTTTATTAGCCCCAAACTTTTGAAGGACATAGCTTAAAAAACAACCTTTTGGTCATATTTGTTTAATTGTATTTTTACATTTCTTTTGTGATGAAAGTCATTGTTTGCTCTTAATGATCAGGCACATATGATCCTCAGTCAATGCCCTCTCTAGTCTTACCTACTGGGAGAGTATTTTCCGAATTTTTTATTTTTTTTGTATTTAATTCTCTTTACAATGCTTCTTCTTTACTTGGACTCATCATAAACCTGAGGCATCACAGTGATCCTTCTTTTCAACCAATATTTTTCTCATTTTAAATGTCTTGAGATCACAATTACACCTTTAAAGCTGCATAGCCATATCTTGCGCCATTAACTCCATCACTTACTCTTGACTTGATGGTGATCCGGTATTATGAACATCACCTCATTTTAAAACTCATCTTAAGCTCTTAGGACCCAAGTAAAGACTGCAGAGTATTTATAAAGATATATATGATTATATATCATTATTAAGAGAGGAAATTGAGAATAAAATTTGTAATTAGATAAATTACACAGCACTTAATTGGGTACCTTGGGACAGAATGCCCATGAAGTTACGATTAATTTGAAATTTTAAAATAAATGCAATATGAAGAAAAAAAGTTATAAATGAAGAATTTGGTTTGGTTTTACTAATATCACATTAGAAGCAACATGAGGGCTATTGGAGACGGATCTCATAATTTTGAACCTCGGTCAAGTGACGAAGACAACATGTAACCTGGTACCCCCTCTCCAAACTTCCACAACATGCCAATAATACTTAGGGCCCCAAAAGATTTTACGTGCATTAGCCCTGGCAGGTCTTTTGTGGCATCAAGGCTCGAACCCACGATTCGACGAAGACTGTGACCACTAGGCTACTGTGATCTTATTTATGAAGAAAACAATTCCTATTTTGAAAATTTAAGTAAATTTCAAATTTTATACAACTAAATTTGTATAATCTTGCGAGTCGAGAAGTGCTGCAGAGCCTCTCCTGGAAACAATATTGTCCCTTTATGCAAAGGTTGCTTATTAAGTTCCTTGGAAAATCCAAGAGATGATGCACATAGCGTTGATAATGATTTGTTTTTAGCAAGCATCATGACTCACTAGACAGGTGTTTCAGTTACTTATATTCATGAGCATGAAGCCTTTCGCATCTCAAAAATTCTTTGTTATAACTTAACTGGCCAATGAGATCATCCTCGCCTTTGGATTTATTGGAAGTAACCTATTGTTTTGATTGTTGCTTGGTCTCTGGTGTATAGCAATGAATCTATTTGTTATCGATATTGACAACTTGATGCTGTAGCAATCAAATTTTGATTTGGTAGCAAGTGACTACCAAAACTAACTCATGAATCAATTTCAAATTCATTTGATCTCCCTTTAATAGATGGCAGCATTCAATGGTAATAACAATTTACCTAAATGATGCCATCTATCTTCAAATAAAAGTATTTTTGAACCACCTTTGTAAACTATGATAAAAACCAACTGATCATATGTGAATAAAGCAATTTTTGAATTACAACTTCTTGCAATGTTATAGAAAATGTTTCAAAAGCATTGCATTCAAAGTTTCTCGTACATAATATCCCTAGAGAATATAATTTTGTTGCTAGATATTTAGGGGGGGGGGGGGGACTTTCCTCTATTTTTGAAAATTTTGTTTTGTAAATAAAAATTATATTTTGTGAATCTGGTGGTATAGCCAGTACGAATTTTTTTTTAAAAAAAAAGTTTTACATGAAGAAACTGATGATAGTTGACATTGGAAGTTAATTCTATGGACATTTAAAAAAAAATTATATTTTTGGAAGCAGCCGCATGTTCTATGGACAAAAAAAATTTTTCCACAGAAAACGCGAAAGAATTTTCAGAAAATTGATTGTGAATTTCTTTTATTTTATGGAACCACTCTGGAAATGCATAACATTTTTCATACACTTTATACAGTGAATTAAATATTTATAATTTTTTAGTTATAAGCTGTAATATTAAGTAAACATGGATGACAATCAAGAGATGCCTTAGTGATCCAGCTTTATAGTAAAATTTTTCCTTTGTCATTCCATCCCTACTTTTGTGCCTTTTTTGGATTTACAGCATTTTCTCTTGATCAATTTCATATTTATAAAAAAAAATATTAAGTGTGTTTGGTGCTGCTCGACTAAATATGACTTATTGGTCTTGTGCCTACAAAATCAATAAGTCACAATATAAATATATACATGTAATTTTATGAAATGTAAGTTTAATCTAGCAAATACTTCTCAATGAATTTGCATGAATAGAAAATAATAAGTGTGTATATCTGAAATTGGAGTAATTATTTTTTTCTATTATGTTTTTATTGGAACTTTTATTTTCTATATTTTAAATACTATTATTATGAGGATACATTCTGCAAAATTTCTTTAAAAAATTAGGATAACTGCATAAACCAAAAATGTGACTTACATACAAATTTGTATTTAAAGGCCATCTAATTAGCTTGTGGCTTATGCAGTTTGATTCAGCTTCATTTGTTATTTTGAATTGTGCTAAGGTTTGAATATTTGTTTTGAAATAAATTAGTAGACACGAGTTGTCTAAATTTAATTGTTTTTGAAAATCTTCTCTAAAACCATAATTGTGAACAGTACATAATTTGATTCCTTCCTCTGAATATAATTGAGCATTTTTCATCAGTTGTCTTGCAAATAAATTGCTTGAGATATTAATCAAATTCAGCGATAACTGATATGAATGAAATATAAGGACACATTTTGTAACAATCATTAAAGAAATGGAAGGCTTTATATATATATATATAATGTAAATATTTTTAATTCATTCTTTCATTATGAAAATTTTTTTGATTTAAAATAAGTATGAAACGTGGATAATTTTTAACAAATGTCATCACTATATAGATAAATGGTGATGTATTTTTTAAATATAATGTGGGATAAAAATATTCTTTTGTTAATATAAAACGAATTTTTGAATTAAAAATGAAATGTGGACAATTTTAAACTCTATAGAATCATTATGTATAAAATGTTTATATTTATAGATTGATGTTAATATGCATTGGAACTCAATATATGATTTAAAAAAAAAAATTTAAAGGCTTATGTAAAATGTCCATTTTGCTTGATTAGTAACAAATGCTAGATCCATCCAAAAGAATTGACAGTGACCCTGCCCTTAATCACTCATGCCTGACTGAAATGTTATTTTCTCTTTTCCACTCTATGTTCTAAAATTTACATCCAAAGAAAGAAAATGGAAGATATCATGCAGCTTCCGATGGTCAATACTTTGATATAGCATTCTAAATTGAATGCAAATGTAACAGTGCATTGCAAGTTTCGATATTATAGTTAAAATCTTGTAAATAATAATGATAATCAATAATTAATTTTTTTTAAAAAAAAAATTACAATTGACTTATCTTCTTCAGTATACTGTATACATAATTTTTAAAATAATATTTATATCATGTAATAGAAATAACTATTTCATGAATAAACAAAATTTAAATGAAATGTTAGAATTATGGTACATGTTTTTTTCAATGTAAGAACTAGATTCTAAAACAAAAATCTATTAATTCTTAAAATAAGATACCTTTTGTTCTTGATTATCAATTTAACATATATATTTTAATTATAAATATTAATTAAAATCACTGTAACTAAGAAGTTGAACTTCTTTTCTGCAGGCAAAAAATAAAATTTATATGAATACAATTGACTTTTGTCAATTTTTAAGACAAATTATCTTCAACTTTTATGCATAGTACTAGTTAATTAATCTTCAAATTTATTTAAGAATTTAAATACACATGAATTAGTTAAATTTATTGATATTTGTACAATTTTTAAAAATCGAAATGCTCTTTTTGTAAATGCTGTATAACAATATTTACATGATTTTGTATATTATATGAAATATTTGATAACCTCTACAAGTGGTTATATGCAAACCTTTTGAAGAAGTGTACAAAAGTAGTTCTAAAAACATACGGAAGGTTATTTTCATTGTGATACATTTATAAAATAAATCTTTATTATTATTTGAAAAGTTAAACCATTACCTTCCCAATGCAAGTTGTTTAAACCTAACAAAGAAATACAATCTTAATTATTGATGAAAAAGTGTAAAATTAATTTTTTAAATTGCTATGTTTATTTTATAATTTCTGTCAATGCTTTAACAAGCATGTTACATTATGTAAGGAAAAAAAATGGAAATTTGAAATTTTAATTAAAGTTTAGGAAATAAGTTTAAAAAAAAAAAACATTCTAAGTGAGTAGGATTTTTACATTAATTTTCTACATCTACTGATTTAAACATTATAAAACAAAAATTATATCACAAGCTTTGAAATAACTTTAAAAAATGAAGTCCAGAGAAAAATCACCTCAATTTATTTCAAAGTTAATTTTGGATATTTTCATTCAAATGTTTTTGAAATTTACATTTTAGTCATTGTTCATCATTTTCTAATTTGTATTAAAATCTAGAAAATCAAATTTTATATTTTGCTAACACATGATAAGCTCTCAGTACATGTTAGTTTTAATTTGAAAAAGGATTAGAACTATTTAAATAAATAAAAAAAAAAGGTTCAATCCTGAATTTTCACTTTAAAGGAAGCCACATTTTTTAACATTATTTTCCTGTATAATTTAAATAATTACTACTATTTCAATTACACAGATTTTGTTAGACAAGTGGAAATAGATGAAATACACATTTGGTGCAGTACCTTTTAAAAAAGTTATAACTATGAATATTGTGTTTAACATTTTGGCAATAAAACATGAAAGAAAAAAATAACCAATACCTTCATTTTGATAGAACCAGGTTAATTAAAATCTAGTTAAATAGATTTGCATTTAACCTCAAAACTGGACTTTTTTAAAAAAAAAAAAAAGAAAAGAAATGAAGCAGCATATTCCAATATTACAAAAAATTTAAGGGTTTATAAAACACAAATTTTTTTTTTTTTTTTTGTGGTACTGAGTCCTGAATTAAATGTATCGTTTAGTTTAAAAAAAGCAAATTTTCACTTAAACATGCTAAACTCATTTAGCTTTACAGTGTAGGTGAAATATGGAACATTTCATACATAACAAAATTGATTGATTCTAACTGAAAAGAGTAATAAATTAAAAATATTGTTCTACAAGAGAATTAGAATATAAGTTGAAGCATTTTTTTTTAACTGAAAAGCTATTCAGCATTAGAACCAAGTTCTTTAACATTTAAGCTTGATCACATTTAAAGCGTTCTTCCAGACGAAATCCTAAACAGAAAAATTACAACATGTAAGAAACTACAAGTATACATATATTGGGTTTCTGATGTTCAGAGAGGGAACTGAACTGCATACTTTATTTAAAAATAAATAACTTACTTTAACCATTCTAAAAAAGAGAGATTAAATTTTCAATTTTTGGTATCCATAATGATTATTAACAGCTTCTTTGACATTATAATACCATGGACTAATATTTGTATTAGCTAATAAGTCTTGAAAAGTCGAGCATCCTTCAATTGAACTGAGCATCCCATAAACAGCCTGTAAAATAAGAAAAAAAGTATCACTGAACAGCACACAAGAGTATTAGCATTTTTCAAAAGACAAATGTTTTTTGTTTACAGTTAACATAGTAAATTTTATGAGAGATGAGACAGAAATAAGTTCCTTTGATTAATTTCAGAGAATATACTTACAAATTACAATCTGTTTTGAATAAATTTTCAATTGTATGATTGTATATACATACCATATATACCTTCTTAATAACTATTTTAAAATGCTAAACATAGAAATAACAATACATCAAGGGCAAATATCAAAATTTTAGAGAAAGTTATATCTTTTACATAAGAAAAGCCAATATCTAATTTTATTAAAAATATGATGAAATTAACACATTCACTGATAGTTTTAAAATGTAGGTAGAACAAGCAATGTCAAATTTTTATCTTCTGGGTTAAAGTGACTATTCTTTTGAAATATTTCTAGAGCAACATCATTGTAGGTGCGACAACTAAAAATCTCCTTTTTGTAATTTTTTTTAATGATGGGTATAACTTCTATTTGAATTTATGATGCAGTTAAATCACATATATGCAAATGAAGGTCAGTTATAGCCATAATACCAACTAAGAATTCTGTTACAAAAAAAACCTAACCTGAACTACAAAACAAATATAATACCCAAATGCAAACTAGTTTTAAAAAGAAACTAATTAAATGTTGTCAGTAATCAATTTCTGGTGGAAACTTTCTAAACAATTTGGACATAAAGTGGGTTTATTTCTGCATTCCTTGAATTTAAATGATGATTCTCTCCCTATACTTTTCTTCAAGATTTTTTAAAATGTAAAAAATGTTTTCCTTTAATAATCTTCTGGAGTTGAATTTTTTTTTTTTAGGGAGGTGATAAAATTCAGAAAGATTCGACTGATTGGTGTTCTGACTTGATGGATCTGGTTCACTAATAACTGAAAGGCTCATAATTCTTTCACAACCTCCTCTACTTTTTATTATTAAATCTTTACCAATTTTTATTTTGGCTGGAATTTGATACAAGCATTCTATAAGGCTATCCCTGAAACTAAAAAATGTTTCTGCTTTTCTTTTCTTCTTCCTTTTTTTAACTGCAGTTTCTTGTATATGAAGAAAGAAATCGTCTTATAGGTGTTGGAAGGTGGTGGTGAAGAGTAGTAACACATCAATCAATAACTCCCGAGACTAACATTGAAAACATTTTTTTTGCAAAATTTTTTTTTATTCATCAACACAACACCTTTTGTTAATCACCTTTTAGGGTGATACAATCGTTCCAACGCTTTTCCAAATCTTTTTTTTTTCCCCCTCCAAAATTTTTTCTTTTTCTTTTCACAAGAAATCTTTTTTGTTGCGAGTAAATAGCGATAAACAGCTTTCTGAATCATCGACTCGTTGCTGTTTTTGTTCCATCGAAAGCAATCGTGGCACCCACTTGGAAAAAACCTTTTTCACTTCACTTCAAAAAACCTTTTTCAGTAAATACACTTCCATATGATATCTGTGTCATCTCAGCAATCTCACGGAGCTTCACTTTACGATCTTTCATTATAATTTTTGTCACTTCACTCACATTTTCCGGTGTAACGGCTTCCACAGGTCTACCCGAGCGTTCCGCGTCATTTGTGTCAGTACGACCACGTTTAAACTCGGCAAACCACCGACAAATCGTTGCTTTTGATGGACAAGAGTCCGGGTAACATTTTTCAATCCATTGTTTCGCTTGCACGGTGTTTTTACCCATTAAAAAACAATGTTTTATCAGAACACGAAACTCGGTTTTTTCCATTTTTTAAACAAACTACAAAACGACTTTACTCCAACCTCGATAACTCAGCTGTTTCTGGTCCGATCGACTTAAAATTTTGACACGTTTCAAGCAAAGGTTAGTACTCTAGAAAGACCTGGTTACTGGTTTACTACGAGCGCCATCTCTGGGTTAGTCTCGGAACTTATTGATCCATGTGTTAAGTGATATAGTTAATTATTCTTTCTTTGAATTGCTTTTTAACACTGAAAAGTATCCTGATTGGACAGTTTATTTGTATTTTCATATATTTAAACATAACAGTCCCTAATGCATATTACCTGCAGATGGGATAAATATTTGATTGCAATAATCAAACTGTTAAATAAGACTTACTAAATCAGCAAGATTCGGTAATTCACCACCCATAAATTTTTTTTTTGAACCAATTTCTTTCATCCATTTCTTACAAGCATCATACAATGATTGGCGCACATCTTCCTTCAAAGCATGCCTGAAAATAGGAACAATTAATTGCATAAATACTTGGAAGTGAAAACAAAGCTATTTTTTTAAAACAATAGATTTAGATACTGCCATTTCCTTTACTGATGATTCGTGAATTTATCACATAATAACAATAAACTTTAAAAAAAAAAATCATTTTTAAGTTAACAGTGAAAAACACTAACGTGACATAGAAAAAAAAATTTAGCCTACATTTACTACAAATGTACAAAACATCCATTCCTTTTTAAGAGGCAAAGCAGAACTTTTTTCACACATTTTGAAAAACACTATCTGAAATACTGGGAGTGACAACCTCTTATATCCTTTGAGTAATATGGAAAATTTCAGATAATCTATTGTTTGGAGATTATTTTCACAAAGAACTAGATTTTTTATTCAAAAAAGAAGGTGCAATATGCCATATGAGTAATGAAACCATGGACATACTTTAAGATTTTTTTGTCCATTGACTTATCTCAAGAAATATTTGGCCATCTCCTTCTCCAAATCTGAACTTTCCATTACGAGGATATGAACAAAATTGATGAAAATAATCTCCAAACAAAAGATGATCTGAAAATTGCCATATTACTCAAAGGGTAAAAAAAGTCACTTTTAGCATCTCAAAATATATGCAAAAGAATGCCAAAAGTAGAGGACCTTTTGAACAGTTTTTGAAAATGTATGCTCAAAATTTTTATATGTTATACCTTAGAAGCATTTTACACCATTAGCATACAAATAATTGTTTTTTTTATAATAAATTCAAGGGTTGTCCAAACAGGAACTTTTAAGTATATTCATATAAAATACACAAAGAGCCTAGAAAATTTTTATATAAGTTTTTAAATAAATTATTTTACAGAATAAATGTTGTATCAAAAACAATCTTACTTCTTCTTCAGTCTTTTCCCTACAAAATACATTGCAGTTGCTCCCACATAGATCACTATAAGTCTCTCAATAGTTGAAAAATTTTTCTCCCATTCTCCAACCTCAGAAAAATAATTAAAAGCCTGCAAAGCTTCATCAAACGTACGATAAATATTTGGGGACAATACATGGACAAATTCATTGTCTGCCCATTTACGCCATTGACGTTCTTTTCTGTACCAGAAAAAAAAAAAGAAAAGTAAATTTTTATAAATTACATTTTTAAAAATTTGTATTTGTTAATGTTTTATTATATATAATGTGAATGAATTATTTATAAAATGATTTCACACACAAAAAGATTTAAAAAGCAATGAATGAATTTAAAGTACTGAAGAGGTTTTTTCCTTAAAGAAGAAATTTATTATGTCAGCATTAAAGAACACACATCACATTAAAAATACCATGAATTTTCTTATTTTCTTTCAATGCAAATAAGAATAGTTTGCCCCTAAAATAAATTCTTTAGTTACACTATATTTCTACACTCACTTTAAATAATCATCATTTTTGTGTTTATAATTGTCTCCAAACATGAGAAAATATTTGTTCATCACTTCTTCAACTGTTTTTCCATCTTCATTTGTATAGGACATTGGAACATAATATTTCAAAATTGTTTCCATTCCAGAAGAAAAGTCTACGAACATTGATCCCAGGATACTGATGATAACTGAAGAGTCATTCAGTTGATGCTACAATGAAGTAGAAAACAACATAAACTATATATAATTGAAAAGATTACAGTGAAATAATATGAAATTAACTTTATCTTAGGTCTCAGTATATAATGAATTAAAAATCAAGTTCTAAAATTGAGTGTATCAAAAAATTAGAATCTTTCTTTCGGATTCCACTAGTGTGAAAATTTCAAATAACAATAGCATTTGAAGGATGTAAGAAACTACATCACAGTATGCAAGTGATAATTACAGTTCATTAAAAAATAGCAAAATTTGCAAACTGAATTCTGAACAACTGCCATTATAAAATAATTAAGATCCAGCATAAGAAAAATATGTAACATTATATATATCTTTCATATGGTTTAAGATGATTAAGCGGTTAGACAGAAACTTTGCATTAAACAAATCACTTCATTACACAACTATGTGCTAAAAGGCAATTCTCCTAATATAAATTCGTAAATTTAAAATAATTTAAAAAACTTAATTATAACTGAAATTGCATTATGTGAATGTCACATTAAACAAGGGATTATTATATTCTAAAAATATGAATTTTCAATATTATTTTTTGGAGGAGGTAAAATATAACTACTATATTTATCATTCATTGTTTCATCCATCAAAATTTTTTCACACTTTTCAAGAATCCTAAGAAATAAATAATCAGGGTCATCACAAAATATCATGGCTTAGTATGTAAATATGGAATTTTTTTAATAATTTAAAATACCTTTTTTTCTATATTATTCTAAGAATATTAGTGAAATTAAAGAAACTGATCATTACATGATAAATGAGCCATGTATATATAATATCCAAACACAAAATGAACATAAAAACCTCAATAAAGCAAACACCTGTAAAGGTACTTCATACATTTAAGTATATCATCAAATAAAAGATATCTATAGAAATTATGAGTAGCAATAATATTATTCAGACATATAGTAAATGACACTTTATAAAGAGTGGTGGTTATTTATCAAGAATATTTGATAAAATATATTTAAGAATATGTTTATTTTTCTACAATAAATAGTTTATATGCGGTCTCTTATGTCATGCATTGACACCTTTCAAAAGTAAAAGCAAACAATATAAATTTCCAATTTGTATTTGAGAGGTTTAAAGTCATTATAAAATTATATGACAGTATGCAAATATCATACATTAAAGCCAATCACAATTGACTGTGCAAACACAAGCAAATTAGGCAGTGGTTAAAGAACCAGCATTCTGAAGGGTTTAAGGAAACCAAAGGCTGAAACAAAGTACTTATAAGTTACATTAAATTAGTTTTGAAGATATTCATGCTTCTATGGCTAAAAGGAGAGAAATGGCAGCTTGGAAGTGCTATCATACTAACTGAAACAAGACAGTCAATCAAAGGCACCACTTTTTTCTTCGATATTCATTCATTCTGTAATTTCTAGATTACGAAAACACTTTGAAACAAGTCAAACAATTGTCCGAAGACCTATGCTCAATTTTCAATTGTTACAACCCCATTTAATAATCAGCATATTGCTATATTAGCCATGCAGAATCAATGAGTAAGTGAATGTATCACCCTTGAAGGGTATTATGTTGTATAAAAAAAACTAATTTTGCCAAAAAAAATGTGTTTTACTATGGTAGGCCGGGGACTTTTCAATTGACCTGTTATGTCAAACACTCCGGTTTTTTAATAACATAAATGATCTTTTGAAGGTCAAAAATGATGAATGTTCTAGTCGATCTATGACAACAAGAAATGACAAAATTATGCAGAAAAACCAGCATTTGAGTTCTCGGAGTACAGCAGACATGATGCAAATCAACAGTAAGAAATATATATTTGCATATAGAATTATGATGAAAGTTTGCAAAAAAAAAAATGGTGTTGTAAAATTTCACAAATGAGCTAAGTGATGATGCACAATGTACTCTCTGTGAAACAATTCTTAGCAGACAAGTGCATTACTATACTTCACCACTGGACATATACATTAAATCTCTATCCATGCAACTTCTTCGTGCTTCTAAAAATGAAAACAGTATTAAAGAGAACAAATTTTAAGTTTGTAGAAAAGATCAGACAAAACAAGAGACTGACAGGAAAGGTTGACACTTATGACTTACAGCAATGCTTTGAGCAATGGAAAAAATGTATGCAACCATGTAGAGATAAGGAAGGGAAGAATATTGCTGGGGCATTAATAGCTATTTCTAATATATTTTCAACACAGCATATTTTTTGGACCTGACCAGTTATTTATTCACAGTAATTCATAACTTATAAGAATAACTGTGGTTTATCCTGTTAAGCATTTATTCAAATTGAATGTTTTGTAACATATCAAGGGATTCTAGAGTGACACTACCGTCTATGAACTGTTTGAAGCTAAATATTCAGTATTTTCCGATTCTTTAAAATGAAGCATTAATGCAATAATCAAATTGTCAAAATGAATAATAATAATTTAAAACTTTTGATAGAGTCTTTTTACACAGTAATACAAATTAACTTGAAAATACAACATTTCGAACCACTGCATTGAGTGAAATAAGACAATGGTACATCCACGAAAAAATTGTACTTGTTAACAATTTATATAATAATTTTTTTTAAAAAAAAATATTAATATTATAATGTTTTAATATATAATTTTAAAAAGGAAGCAAAAAATTTAATGAAAATGCAATATGTTCAAAAACTGTATTTGAAAGTAAGAAAAATATATACAACAATTTCTTCTAATTATAATGTAATAATAAAAATTTTATCCCACAGGAACTGTTTAAAAATATGACCTTTTTATATTTCTTGTCAAAACACAATGTTTTCTGAATGTATATCACGTAAAAAAATGTCTTTTTTTTTTTTTTATAAAATATGCATGCAGAGTTTTGAACATTAGAACTCTGTATGATTTGTTTCATTTCCGTGCATGTTATTCATTCAATGAAGTGTTAAAAACTTTTCTACATATTTTCGGAAAACAAAATTATACCTTTCTGGGATATTGAATGGTCTTTTCTTGCACAAAAGGGGTAAAGCATTTTTCCATAACTAGAATGAATTCCGTATTCACAAGCAATAAGTAACTTAATTGAATAAAATTGATAACATATACCACCTATTGATTCAATACCACAAGCAGATATTGTATTAAGAAAAAGAAACTGTTATGTAACAAAAAAATAATTTCTAATAATTATTATCATCGCTTATCAGTTAATTACTTTTCCCCACAACTTACTTTCTTTGATGAATCTTTTTCTTGAGCAATAAGAATCGGAACTTTTTTGTATTTTGAAAATTTTAATTGTTGCCTCATTACAGGATTTACTTCAATTACTTTATATGGAACTCCATAGAATTCAAGAAATGAACGAACTTTGCAACAAAATGGACATGTCTGATACTGATATAGAGTTAAATTTAGGCCTAAACCTGTAGCTGGACCAGATACCTGAAAAAAAATAAAGATTACAGAAAACTTTACATATTTATATAAGGCTACTTCTATTAATGCCACACGTTTTTGACATCAAATTGACACATTTGGGTTAGATTTTTTCACCATGCCTATGATGAAAGCTTAAAGAAAATATTCAATTTCAAATCAATATTTATAATTTTAACTACTCTGCAGCTCTGACTATTGATTTTAACATTTGGGAAATATAGATAGGAAGTATTACATTTTATTGCCAAGAAAGAAAGACAAATCAATTTAGCAACATTTAGTGAAGAGAAAATACATCAAACAAAAAAAGGTAAGTAATAGGCTTTAACAGAAAATAATTGATATATATATACAATAATATTTATGATTTGGCAAAGTTTATTCTAGGAGGGTTGTGTGAGGCTCTCTGCCTTGATTGTCTTTTGAATTTGTGAACTTGTCTAATCTGTCTTTAAAAACCAGATATTCTGCCTTGTTTGCACTTTTCAGAGTATCAAACTACTACAGAGCAAAATTGTATTTTTTAAACTTTTCAGATAGATAATCTCTCTTTTGCTGTTTTACTGATAACACAGAAATTAAATCATCCTACATTAATGCTCTGCAAGCCATGCAGGTAAGATTAAATAGCATTGGAAGAAATTGCTTCGGCAGGGGAATTTCTTAATCTCGTATATAAAGAAACATGCTGCAATTAACTCTAAAAGTTAACTTTTAGATGTCTGCAATATAGATGTTAAATGAAAGGAATTAACAACACAACACTCCAAAGGACACCAAATCTAACAACATAATTATTTTCCTTTTTTTTCAAAGGTCATATATCAACTTTTTATCTAGTTCATAGGCATGTCAACACTATCTACTAATATTATGGTAAGCAAAGCTTTCCTCTTAGAATTTCAAAGAGGACTTGGAAAGATGACAAAAAGTAATCTTTTAGTGGTAAAGTGAAGGGAAAAAAACTGGGAAATTAACACCAATTTTTCTTTAAATTTGTAACATAAAGACCTTAACTTCAAGGCCTTAAAATATACTAGTATAGCATATCTTAAATGATACCCTATTAAACAATAATATAAATATTATATTAATATTAATATCATATTAACTCTCCCTCCAGAGTAGAAAATCCTCCATCTGGCCTCCCTTTACATGATAATATTTTTTTTATGGATAGTTGTTGTTACACTAGCACTGATATTTCCTAATTTTATAGACAAGAAAAATGACATTCATAATCTTAAAAAAACAATCTAAACAAGACATTTTTTCTCTCTTCTATTAAAAATTTTTTTTAACAATTTGTTTCCCAAATTATCTTACATTGGCTGTAATCTTACAGAAGAAAAGAATAACTTTTCTGAGATTTTGTTGCATAAATATTAACTTGGTTGAAATGCAGTTTAGCGTAACCACCCGTTGGCGACAGGCATTTTTTGCCAATTGTGGTTACCATGCTTTCTCTCTGAGGTGGCTTTAGCCGTGGCAACCCTTTCGAATATATATAAAAATTGCCAAATTTGGCGATTTTTCAAATCTCGCCAAGTGGTTACGCTAAACTGCATTTTCACCATTAACTTAAAGAGTTAAGCAAGTTAAATTCGATTAAAAAAAATTTATTAATCATTTTTGTACCTAAATACAGATTTCAATAAAATTCAAGCCATTTACAGTTTTTCACAAGTATTTAATTAGACTTGTAATTGTCTTCCCTCCCCCTCTCCATGAATAATGATATCAAACATTTAGAAAATAGATTAATTAACAGACAGACTCAAAAGGGGTATAGATGTGTATTTTATGAATACAGAACCCTCGTATGCAAGCATAACAAAACCAGATTAAAATATATAATATAAAAGCATATCACATTTTGGATAATTTGCTATTACAATCCTCCCATTTAGAATGTTACATGTCAAATTTGTCTATGCAATGATAGTTTGGTTTTTCTCTTATGTAAAATACAAGTTCAATTAAATTTATATTTTGATTACTTCAATACATAAAATATTAAAATTACACAGAATTTGCAAAATAATATGCAAGTAAAATCAGCTTTAGGTATTGAGCATTCTGAATTCAAATTCATCCTTTATTTTTAATTAAATGCATTCTGCCTTTTGCAAAATTAGATTGAACTTTGAATTCTGAAAGACATTACACACATATATACTTACACATACATATATATAGGCATAATAATCTTAACACATTTTTAAGCAAAAAGTTCCACAAGTATGTTATATAAGCATATTTAAGTTCTATAACAAGTCACTAATTACAAAAAAAAAAAAAAAAAAAAAACCGGGGGGGGGTTATGAATTAAAGAAATTTAATTCTAAGAATCAGCAAAAATACAAAGTAAATATTCAGTTCGATTTCAATTCAATGTACTATTAAAAACTGCATAGACTAAATCATAAAAGTTTCACAGACATGCATTTAAATACATACTCATTTTAATGCAAAAATTAGATATTAAAATGGACACTTTATCAAAATAACAAAGGACATTAATAAAAATATACAATACAAAAAAAAATATATTAAGCAAATTTAATATACGGTTTGAATGGATTACAACTTTGTCAAAAATTTTGAATGTGAAATCAATCTTACTATCAAATTCACATGAACTAATAAAATGATATAGGTCTTAACAGAAATCTAATCATGCAAAGATTTAATACACTGCATTTAAACGACATAAAATGATACTTCGGTATGGTATTAAGATATTTTAATTTGAATTTATTTAATTAGAAAAAAGCAGTGAATATTACTTCTCTGGATGGTTTAATATCCATTATATTGTCATTTCTGGTAAAATCTGTTATTTCGGTAAGAGCAACTCCACTGCGATATTTTGATTCTTGTCCTGGCTTTGAAAGGTAACTGTATATCCCAACTCCTACACCAGCAGCTGCAAGACCTAACATAAGTTTTCTACCAAATTGTTTTTTGGGAGGGCTAGCATTTAATACTGAACTCCATCTTTGCTGAAAAATAATAGGGCATTTCTGATTGCCTTTATGAGTTAGAAGATTGACTATTTGGAACGAGTTGAAAACTCTGAGGCGTATTGCCATTATAATACTTTTCATAAATAACTATAATAACTTTTAAAGAAAAAGATTTTTGGATCAACCTTGCATTTTTCAAATCCTAAATTAACATTTAGCAGTAAATGAACATAAACATCACATAGCCGCTCAACTTTTAGTTGTATTTTGTTTACAATCACTTTCGTTATGCAACATATAAGTACGGTTACGAGTTAAAAATGGTAATAATATTTCAAATAAAAAATTAAATTTAAAAGGTTTGAATCTTAATATAAGCAATTTTAAAAATTAGTTGAAATATTTCTAATACATATTGATAAAAATATATTTCTTATAAAAAAATGGTAAAATATTTTAGCTGTCTGTATCCATTTGGGATTAGCTCATAACCGCGACAAAATTTTAAAATTAAAAGTCTGTCAGCAGTTGTGTGTATGGTACGAAATCTTTCATAAAATGTGACAGAAAATGAGGATCTAACATTGAAAACAATAACATGTATTACTCGGAAGTTCAACTGTTCTGCATGTAACTTTATTATTTCTTTTCTGTTTGATGCTCTTGATTCTATAATCAAGTAAGTGTATTATTATGTATATAAGAGCGCATTTAATTAGTAATTGAGAGTGAGAAAAATTCTCAGATTTATCCTATGGATGTTCGGTTTAAATTAGAATTCAGATCTCGTTAAGGCGTATTTGTACATAATGTTTCTTTCAAAATCATGAAATTGTAAAAAAAAATGTTCATCGAGTCTCAATCAGATTTGAATAACAATAAATATTTACATTTTCATTCTTTCGTGTACTTAATTGATGTTTTCCTCTTTATGGAAATCAAATGTTTAGATTATATCCAAAGAAATTAACTAAAATTTATGAGGAATGTTATGAAACATTGTATTTCTTTCAAACTATTTAAATATTATCTAATATTTCCAAGATCCTTCAATATAAGTAGGGGAGGGGATATGTTCAAATGATATCAGAAATTTGATTAATCATTGTTTAATTAGTTTTTGTCGAAATTGAAGTTTTATAATTTAGCAAATTCTTCCTTACAACAGAAATATTGATCTAGGATTTATATTAAAGCAGTGTAATGATGTATGAAAATTACTGATAACTGAACTGAAATCATTATTAAAAATCATGGGTATGACATTTAAATTTAACTAATGGACTTTTTTTTTATATTATTTTAATTTCCTCCAAAAATGTTACTTGAATTTTTAATGAAAAATTATACATCCTATTATTGACACAAAAATAAATATATAATTTTTTCTTGCTCTAATTTTTTATTTTGTAATGATTTTGGTTGTCTAATCTCCATTTTACTCTACTATAAAACATTTTAAGCGTATAAAGGCAGAATGGTTTCATAATGTTTGTAATATTCATTGTTTTAATTTGCAATAACACTGTTTGTGAAATACATTAATATATTTGTTTGTTTTAATGATTACTCATAGTTTAAAAATATGTTTCTAATGAAAGGTGAATGCAAATGTTGTTTTGTTATTCATTATTTTAATGATGTGCATAAGCAGATAATTATACAGTGTTGTCTTTTGTGAAAATTTTCTATATACATTTGATCTGTAAATGCAATTAATTTATGTATAATATAATTCAAATGTACATCTTTTATTTTTAATATATATATATTACGATGAATTTTAAATAATATTGAAGCTTTTTCTGTAAGAAACAAAATAATAACAGATCATTCTTTTTAAAAGAGCTCAAATATTATGTTTTTAGTTGACTTTTAATGCAGAAGTTTCATTTAGTGTTTCATCTTAATCATATTAACTTCTAAAATGTAATTTCTGATTTTCA
Source organism: Nephila pilipes (assembly GCA_019974015.1). Taxonomy (NCBI): domain Eukaryota; kingdom Metazoa; phylum Arthropoda; class Arachnida; order Araneae; family Nephilidae; genus Nephila; species Nephila pilipes. Next base: position 302,741 of record BMAW01054425.1, read on the forward strand.
GATTAATTAAATTCTTACAATTATCTCATTTGTCAAATTCAGAATTTAAATTTTAAAAAGAAAACTTTCAACTGCACATTCATATGTATACTACTGCAAAGATGTTTCTTTTGTATTGCATATGACATGCATTAATATTATTTAGGAAAAATAGCTTATGTTTACATGAACATACTAACAAATCTTACTTGGGTGAAATGGAAGATGCTGGTGTTGTAAAAACATGAATCATATCGATACTTTTCCATTTCACCAGCACAAATCTCGCCTAGCAAGCTTTATTAGCAATAACACGCAGTATATACATATTCCGTTTGGTGACCATTGTATCATTTTTTGTGACTTTATTGCTTGTACCGGTGAAATGAAAAAGTACCAACATATCTTATTTTAACAAAAAAGTTATAATCTTTTATCTTAACAAAATATTTGTGTTTGAAAAAGGCAATTTTTTTTATATTCCATTAACCAGTGCCTGAAAATGTTATCATTCATAAAATATTATTTTAACAATTACAAGATAAATAAAAAAGGCAAGTAGAATTTTTAGATTAAAAAAGCCGAGAATGTGAGCCATATGTAAAATTGCTAGGAATTAACATTGATCTGGGAAAAAGATATTGTTATTGATATATTTTTAAAATAAAATTCATTTGTGTATTTAGGATTTTTTTTTTTTTTAAATTTTTTTTCATTATTTTTCTTTTTATTCTTTTTCTGCCCAAATGACTGCTATAATACTTAAAATTTAAAAAAAAAATGTCATTTTTTGTCTTGTAATAACATACTTTTGAATGATGACATTATAATTGTCTTTCGAAATATCTAGATTAGTTGAGAATATTCTTCATTTTATAATCATAGGGGACTGCTTTAAAGCATAGCTTCTTAACATATCAAATATGTCTGGTTAGGCCATAAGTTGGTATTAAAAATGATGAAAATTAATATACTTTCAAAAATAAAATTTTGGATTTAAAATTATTAGAATTATATGTAGTTGAAATAATGTTCTAAGACAAATTTTATTAAAAAAAAATGTTAAGAATTATGGAAATTGATTCTCCCTGAAGAGAAAGATTATTGGAGGGCTGATTTGTTTCAAAATTTAATTTTTAAATAAGAAATCCTTTCATTATTGATATATCAGATAAATAATTTTTCTTTTTGATATATCAAATAGAAAAATAAATAAATAAATAAAGATTGTTTCAATACTCAGATACTTGTATTTCACAAAGTAAATTTTCAATGTAATTTGGATTGTTTGCATTGGTTTTTGTACTGATTGAATATCATGTAAATAAGAGGCTATTAGCCTTTGTTGTTCCATATCACATAAAATCAGCCTACCAGGTAAATAAATATATTTGGAACATGTATAAAAAAATCTGTTGAAGAGAAATTTGGAGTAATTCAGCACAAACTTAACCATTCACTTCCAATCCAATTCCTTTAATCCAGTGATTGTTTAGCGACATTTTTCTAAATTAGTGAAAATGATTGGCAGGTTTTCATACTTGTACTAAATTTTCTTGTACCCATAAATTATCATATTTTAAACATTGCAGCTAAAGTTTTGTTATGACCTTTATTTTGATATAAAAAGATGTAATACATAGTTCTTGTATGCTAAGAAAGAATTGGAAATCCTCTCCCTCCTTCCTTTATATCATCTGAAAGTTTTAATTCTACTAATTTAAATGTATCTAAAATACAAAGATTTATAGAATACTTATCTAAGATGGAGTATCGTAAAATTTAAAAATTTTTTAGAACTAGCCGAGATATATGTATAAAATTTATGGTATTTCCCTGTTATAGTGGTGCCTGATGATGAATTGCCAAACTACTAAGAAATATCACCAAGGTTGATTGTATCTCAAGGTAAGCTTCATGAGTTTGAAAGTGAGCCTGACATAATAGTAATTTGTCCGGTGCTGCTATAACAGGGAGATACCAAATGTATTCTGCATTTTAATTGATACTTAAAAACATAATGTTGATTTGTTTAGTTTCAGAAAGCTAAGTTAACTATTCATTTGCAGTTATGATAAAATCTGAGACTGTTTAGTTAGTAAAATCTTAAATTCATTTTGTGTTAAGTTACATATGCATGTTTGTTGTCACTGTCAAATGTATGTGCCATGTATGTTGTCAATGTAAGTTGCATTGTTAGAGCTTTGATAATTAAATTTTATGTGTTTATACTTTTGGTTATTTTCAATACTTTATAAGCTTATTTAAATTTTATTTATTATTGCATCTGGGTTCTTTCCCTCCCAAATGCAGGAGATAAAATGTATTTGTAAGTTATTATTGAGATAAATACCTAGGATTTGTAATTTTAATCACTTGTTCTAAATAAATAAAAATAAGAATGAGAAAGAGATATGCTTCTCTCTTTAAAAATGAAATACATTGTTTGAGTAATAATAAATAATCTTAAAATCTATTATATTTAAATGTTTTTTAAAAAGTTTGATATGAATTAAATTGCAAACTTTGCTTTAATTTTAACTGATCAAATTTATTTACTTTGATGTGGTAAAGAAACGTGAAATGTTGTGAATAAATTTTTTAATATCATTATTTTACATATGCCCAGCAAGCAAAATTAATATTTAATACTCCTTAACATGTTTCCAGTTTTGTATTTTTATTCTTTTGATTGATGATTATCTTCAAATTCATGATTTAATATATGAAAATAAAGTTTTCTTAATTTAATTGTGTAATTAAGCATTTTTAGCTACAACTACTTTGGATGATATTTTATATAATCGATGATATTGATGTTTTAAATAAGATAAAGTTTTGGATTTTATTATATAGTGGCAGTTTATCTTTTAGATTAATTATTTAAAAAAAAACCAGAATTGAATGTCCGGTGCATTTTAATACTATATATGTGTGTGTGTTTTAAATCTGTAAAAGCCCTTTTTGAATCATTTTTTATGCAAATGGACCTATGTATTAAAATTAGTTATTTCGGAAGAAAATTCAATTTTATGTGATAACTACGTAAAGGGATGTATTCAGACAACTATCATGGAATCTTTTTTTTTTTTTTTACCTTAATCAAATTGTTACTTCATGGCTTAGTTTGAAAAAAAAAAAAAGGGCGAGTATTGATTTTGCTCAGTAATATTCACACTATTTCAAAGTAAATGAATCAAACTTAAAAATTGTTTAATAATGTCAAAAGGAATCAAAATTGATTCTTCCAATATATAGCTACATTTTTAGAAAGATTTATTCTCTTTCGTTCTGATCTAGTAATAAGAGATGCTGTGAACAATACGTATATGAATTCCAACTTGATCATTCATTTCTTCAATCATATCAGTTACCAGCTTTAGGCTTTGTTCATATATAGCTATAATATAAAATATTAAAATTAGACTATTTAATGGGTTAAGTTTAGATAATATAATAAATCTTCAGAAGTATTATTCTACTTATGTCTGTTTATAAGAAAAGAAAACCTGATTTTATTATTGGATTCTATTTCTATGTATATTATCCCAGAATATTAGATTTTAGAAAAAGAAGATAAAAATATGTGGAACTAATCTAGCAAAAGGTATGGAATCATCGCATAGATCCGTACAATTTTAATGCAAGCACCTGAGTGACGCAAACGATATATAACTCATTAAGGAGAATGGTTCTTAGATAAGTGTGCTCTGAACTTTGCTTTTAAACCTGTATCAATTCTGTATTTGATAGAAATAGACTGTTAGCATACTATTCAGATGTTATTGTAATGTGGGACATTTCTTCTCTCCCCCCCCCCCCCCTCTGTTTTTCGCTTTCCCTTCTGTCGTGCGGAGCGGGGGGTTGGTCTCTCGAATTATGTCTTCCCTGGAATACGATTTTTGCTTTGATGTAATCCAATCCTCCCCTCCTTAATTAACTTGTTATTTCGTTCAAAGTGTTTTATTCTTTTTACATGAATTTGTCCGCGCGCGTACAATCTGGTGCCAGTTCTTTTTTGTCGGAAAAATATTATTTTCTTTTGAATTAAATTTAATTTTAGCTGCTGAAAGCTTGCATATGTTAAGAATTTCAGATATTTGTTTCTATGAATTTTATTTTTGTCTTAGAAGAGTTGAAAAAGATATAAAACAAAATAAAAATGTATTCATTGACTTATTTTTGTGGTAAAAGAAAAAGTGAAGCTGAGAGGGGGTGGGTTAGATGAGGAAACTCCAGCTGGTGTTTGCATGTGTGTGTGTGTGTATATATATATATAATACATTTAATGGGCGAGTAAAAAAGGGGTGTTATAATTCATGGCTAGAATTAAAACACAGTTTCCGTATCAAGTGTTTTTATTACTTTGAGAGAGGCAAATTTACATGGTGAGATGAACGCCATTAGATTACGCGAGTTGCAGTGTACATATTTTGAGGAGATCAGCCGCGCGGTGTAGGCCTTAATGGCCGAAGCAAATGAGAGCGAATTTCACCTTGCTTCGAATTTATATGCAGGTATTTTTTTACATCATGTGGTATTGGATGAAAGAATTTTGAGTGGCTTTAGCTGTAGACATGGAGCCTTGTAGGGCCTGCGTTGTTTTCGCCGAATTGTGAGTTCGAGTTCCGATATCACTAAAACGTCGTTAAACCTGTCGAGATTTAAGTCTTCTCTATGGTGGTGTAGTGTGGAAGTTTGGAGAAAGAGAAGAGGGCAACTCAAATGTCACCCTCATAATTTGACGAAATTCGTCGCCAGTAGCCCTCATGTCGCTTGAAAGTGCGGCGCTAATAAACGATCAACCTCTCACCCCATTTTTGTTTTTATTTAAGTATTGAACTATTTTTCACTAGAAACAATATATCTTCAATCTAAATTGTGAAGAAAGTGTTTTCGTCTTAAGCTGTTTGACCACACCTTCTTGCAGTCGAAATTACCCTTAATGAGTGTTATATCTTAAAGTTAATATGTATATTCTGATACAAATTTCTCTCTCTCCTTTTAAGTGTAGTTAATGTATGATTCTTCTCTTTCGGAAAGATTTTTTTTTTTTTTTTTTTTTTTTAATAATAATTTTTTTGCGGATTTATTTACTCTACTTTTAAAATCGATCGTCACTCAATTTAATTTCGATGTTATCCAAAATCATCTTGGACTTCTTTAAAAAAATTTTCTCCTTTGGACAAGGATGCCGTATAAAGTCATTAAAAAATAGGGACAGACACCCTTTCAAAATTCTTCTCGCAACTCAATAAAATTGATATAATTATTAACAGCTCAAAGGGACATGATTGTTTAATTAATTAACGTAATTAACTTCTGAAATGGAATTTTCTCCCCCCCCCAACGTATTCATAGCTTAAAATTGGATCATTATACTCATTGCTTGTTAAGATGTTTACACCGAACAATTATTAACGTTTTTCCAATTCTAGAAATGAGAATTACTATTACAGAAAAATATCATGTCGAAGTTTTCAGATTGTTAAATTCCTTTCGTTGTAATATTTTTTGAAATAGTTCAGAAAATATTCTAAACTAAAATAACGATCCAATACTACCTTACAGTTATTAACTACCAATCCACTTCTGTATTGTTCGAAAATGGGGAAGGGGGACTTTTTATTATGTCAAAAAAATAATATAATTTTAAGTGTAAAAACCGGAGAAAAATTTATTAAAAGATTATAATTGAAAATATATTCGTGAAGGACATTCAGTAACAAAAGCCAATTGAAAAAAAAAAAAAAGGTAACCTAGATGCTTACTTGAAAAACATGTTTATTTCTCTACGTAATTGCCATTTACACTGATATATTAATCCCATCTTTTAATGAGTTTTCCCTTTACCTGCTGTCTTTGGACTGTTGTCTTAGCCAATTATGTACCTCACGTTCAGGGGCGCCCCAGGTGCAATTTAAGCAAATTAAACGGATGATAATCGCTTGGAGCTAGATCTGGTCTGTAAGGCGGATGTTGAAGATGTTGCTACCGAAACTCTTCAATTTTCTCCTGGGTAAATCAAGCTGTACAAGGCCTTTCATTATCGTATGGAACAAGGATCATTGAGTCAATGCCCCCAGGGGTTTGTCTTTTTTAGGTAAGTTCGGGCATCACTCACCTAAGGCACCCTAGTGATCTTTTTCCTTTTCAATGCGGCTTACTGTCCTGCATAAACATGAATAATACATTCCTCAAGATATTCCAGCGATCCTTCTCTGTTTTCCACCTTCCTTCTTATCAACTAATTTTTACGTTCTCCCCCTCCCCATTTTTCAAACGTCTAGATCAAGCTTGGCTAACCCGTGGACCGCCGGGTGTAATTTGTGCCCGCGAAGCTAGGTCATTTGAATAAAAATTTAATCTTTTATTGGACATATTAGTACTGAGGAGCATTCCACCATGAGTCGTTCGTAACATATCCCTTTACTATGGTAATATCTCAATGACTCAACTATTGTCAAAGTTTTAAATCTGTATTCTTGTTCAGAAACATTTACAAAGTTGGGCTCATTTCAAGAAGTGCGCGATCCGTCTTGCTTGAGTGGACGATACACAATGCATACTTATGTTAACTTACAAACTTACTGAAGAGTGTGGTTATGCATTACTAGACACTGCAGACTGTTGACACGTGGTTCGTGTGAAATAGCAGCAGCGAATTTGTCTGCAGTAAACCTAATATATTTGACCCAGAAGCGTATAGTTCCAGACGGATTTGACTGCTCGGTGTCATTTGATTACTAATAATTGAACACTAGCATTGTGTTGTAACTGTTGCTCACAATTTTTTTGATATTTTTACGAATGCATTTAATTCAATAAAAAAAAAATCAAAAGGAGACAATATCAGCATGTATGTATAATGCGGTTTCACTGGATTATAATTCCCAAAGTGGCCCGCAAAATCTTTTTGGGTTTAACAGAGGCCTGGTTTAGATAACAATTACGCCTTATTTGGTTGTTTGGCTTGACATAATTAGTTAGATCTGGTTCTAGTTATTGAACCTAACCATCACAAATACAAGTGATATGATAAGTTAAATACAAGTGATGCCTTTTAGCTTGGAATAAATTCACGCAATAATTTAAAAATAAAACGGGGCGGCTCATTAAGCGGGAAAAAAATTATTTACTTTTTACATTGTTGTCTTTCCGACAGTTTAAAAATCTATCTGCATTCGTTGAGAGCTCCCAAGCCAATCCTGGTTTTACATACATTACAAGAAAAACAAAAGTTCAATATTTTATCGCCACGGCCGCAACTTGGTGCGATTATCATTTTGTTGGCGTGTTCACGGCTCTTTTGGCAATGGATGTGACACTATTATGTGGCCCCAATCACTTTTCTACGAATACCTCTGGAACCTATCATACGATTCAAATGATTGATTGATCTCAACAACGTCGCATTTGAAACAACACGAGGGCTATTGGAGGCGAACCTGGTAATTTTGAACCTCGGTCAAATGACGAGGACGACACCTGAGCTGGCACTTCCCTTTTCAAACTTCCACGGCCGTGGTAGCCTATTGGTCAAGGTTTCGATTCGTAGCCGGCGGTTTTCTTTCAGTCGCGTGTTCGATCCTTGGCCGGCCGCCAAAGACCCGCCGTGTAGCGGGGGCTGAAGCACGTTAAATCTGTTGGGGGCCAAAGTCATCCCGTTGGTGTGGTGTGGAAGTTAGGAGAGGTAGGTGCCAGCTTGGGTGTCGTCCTCGTCACTTGACTGTGGTTCAAAATTTCGAGGTCCGTCGTCAATAGCCCTCGTACTGCTTCTAGTGCGACGTTAATAAATACTAAACTAAAATTTCAAACGTCCACACCACGCCAGTGGGAGGACTGTGAGCCCCTCAGATTGAACGTCCATCACCCCGGCTACACCCGTGAGTCTTAAATGGTATCAAGGCTCGAACCTACGATTCGTAGAAAACCTCGAGTCCGCGACCATGACCACGCGGCTTAGGAATCAAATGAAATTTGGAAGATATGTTATTTAGAGCATTTCTGCCCTCAGTTCTTTTAAAAAAGGGAATTCCGGGATGGAAAAAAAAGCTTTTTTAAGGTTAATTGTGTTAATTGATTAATTAATCAATTGCATACCATCACAATTCAGTTCTCTTTTGAGCTCAAATGTTAATTTATTTGACGATTGTTTGTAAATATCCTCATGTGGATTTGTTAGATCAAATTATGCGTGAATTGTTTTTAAAAATGTAATATATATATATATATATATATATATATATATATATATATATATATAATTTCGTAGGCCCGAGGCATGATGCAATTGAAGAGGCATCGTGTACAGGTGCTGAAGCACGTTAAATCTGTCATGGTTCCGAGGGCGTGGTGTGGACGTTTGGAGAAGGAGGTGTCATTCTCGTCACTTCACAGAAGCTCAAAATTATGAGGTCCATCGCCAATAGACTTCGTGTTGTTTTTAAGTGCAATGTAAATATAATCAATCAGTGTAGTAATAAAAAGGCAATTTTAGTTGTGATATTTCTTAGCTTGGAAAAGTTTGTTTTGAAAAGTCATCATAGAGGAGAGAGCCTCATTTGAAATCTGATCTTTTTTTTTCCTGGGTATATACTGTCTGCACACTCAATGAAAAACTAGTTTCAAAATGTTCACAATATTTTTTGTTTATAGAGCACTAGAGAATAAGTTGGAAATTAGAGACTTTTTCTGCTAAGGATCATCAATTGAAACAGTAGGGATCCTATAAGCCCTCGCATGGTATGATGTGGAATTCATTGTTTCTTAATAACGTCGCATTAAGAAGTTTCATGAGAGCTGCTGGTGACGGACCTCATAAATTTGAATCACGGTCGAATGACGATGAACATGAGGAATTAAAGCCCCGCTACATGACGACTCTTGAGTGAAATCAGAACTCGACTGAAATAATACCAGCCATGGACTCGAAACCATGACCACTCGGCTACGCGACCGGGGTATGATGTTGAAGTTTGATGAGTAAGATGGAAGCATAGATGTCATACTCGTTATTTGATAGAGAATCAAAATTAGAAGTGTCAAAGTTTTCTAATTATGTAGCTCTAGTTCGGCAACGGAAAAAAAAAGTTATTCCTGTTTCTATAAGATTGTCTTTCCTTTAATAATATGGTTTGTATTGGTTTTATTAACATCTCACGAGAAGCAACACGAGGGCTATTGGTGTTGGATCGCGTAATTTTGAACTTGGTCAAGTGACGAGGATGATGCCTGAATTGGCACCTCTCTCTCCTAACTTCCACACCACGCCAACTTTAATAATATGGAAAGTACTTTTAAATGGAAAAATTTAGCAGTACCGAAACTTAGAGTACTTTTTTAACAGAAAAAGGTTCAAATATAATATTCTAGCTTAATTATCGTGTAGAGCAAAGATATTCAACATTAAAACCTTGGGGAACCCTTTGAGCTTACCATTTTCTTGAAGGAACCTCTTGATCAAAGAGAAGATAAAATAGGACATTAAAGCTTTATCCTGCTCATATTTACAAAATTATTATTGCATCTCTATTTTATCACAATAGAAACGTTTTAATAAGATATTGAATGGTAAGGTAGCTGATGAGGGTTTTTTTTATTTTTATTTTCTAAAATATATTCTACGAATAATAAATTAAAGCAACAATATTTTAAACCACTATAAATAAATAAGAATTTTTTTTAATGACTTGATTGTGATTTTAATGACTTGACTTTTATTGCAAGGTATTTTTACGTCTGGAATAATTTTTGAAATCTGCAACCTAATTTATCTTCAGCATCCAATCTATTTCTGTATTTTGTTTTTGTCACAGCGTACAAAAAGAGCAATTTTTCGCATGTATAAGTTAATCTATGACATTGGATCTTTCACAGCTCTTTTGGTAGTTTCGGGATATTCTTTTCTAATGTCAATCCAAAAATACATAATATCAGCTTGACTAAAATTTAGTTTCAATTGAGTGTCGGTCGCCATATCAATTTGTTGTTCTTTTTCTTTTCTTTTTTTTTTTTTTTTGGGAGTTCGAGGTGTCACAGATATGAAAAAGATTTTGGATCCAAGATAATTTTTCTTTCTGAACATGGAAATATTCAAGAAATGTTTTTTCCAGATCTGATAAATGTTGGATCAAACTAATTTTTGCATTTTTATCGGGATTAGTGTTACCGTTTACTAAAATATTATGCGAATTAGGAAAGCATTCAATATTATCCTTCTGAATGTTATATGCCCAAAATTTCAATTTTACTTTATACCTTGAAATTAGTGAAATAAGTGGGCGTTTCTTTACCCGAGTCAAAGAATAGAGACTACTATGTGACGTTATGCGTCTCGATTAATGTATTTGAAGCACGTAATTTTTACGAAATATAAGATTTTATTTTATCCTTAATAAGTTCATTTAAATTTATTTTTACAATCAAACTGCCTCTAGGAATTTGATTTTGTGTAAAAATTAAAATGTTACTAAAATTTTGACGCTTTGGCTTTAAGTAAATAGTGATCTCTTATGGAACCCAAGATGAAGACCTCTCGTATAGAGCGTTGTGTTTGGATACGATTTCACTACTCCATTTACATTTGTATTAATCCATTTTTTCTTGCGTAAAATGAATTTCGTAGCGCCGTTTCTTAATTTAATGTTACGAGTAATATTGTGTTTATTTAATGTTTGCATCTAAATTTCAAGTACTTAGTGTAATAAACGGATATACGTGTTACAATTTCATATATATTACGCACACTAAGAGACATTGTAAATCACAAGATTGACGAAAGAAAAATTATCAGAGCTTAATTTTAATTAAAATTTAGTTTTTTGTGGATTTATATTTTTTTAACTAATAAATTTTAAAGGCTTAATTCTTTTTGATTGAATCACAAAATTATCTTATCGAAATTTTTAATATGTAGCTTACATTTATTAATTTCAGTTGCTTCCTATTCCAAAAAATGTATGTTGTTTTGGTTCCGTTTGGTTTTTTTCATTGAAGGAAGCGCTTTTGTACAACCTTGAAATAAAGAAAATAACACCGAAAGGGCGATGTGTGGAAACTGATCAACCCACATTGAGAAATTCTTTTTCTTTTTTACTTTGGTTGATATGTTTCATTGATAATGATTGAGCTACCCACTCGTACTCCTGATTGAAATATTCAGGTGAGTGCGTTCCAAGCTACTGTGCAGTTTATTTTATCTTGAGAAGAATGTCTAAACAAAACATTTTTTTTACCTATATTATACCTTTGTGAATCCTCATAACGTTGAGCTGAAGCATTATCCGTAATGTGCTGAATGTGCATAGACATATTAAATATGTTCTTTAATCGCTTAAAATCTTATCTCTGGAGGGATTTATCCTTAGTGTTTCCGTTAAAGCTGTAGTGATTTTTGATAACGCTACAAAATTTGTAATCTGACACGGCTGTGATCCCGAACAGTTGGCACCTCCCTCTCTTAACTTCTACACCACATCAATGGAGGACTCTGGGCCTTAACAGATTTAACATGCATCAGCCCCCTGTACGGCATCAGTGCTCGAACCCACGACTCGACAAAAACCGCCGGCCGCGACCTTGACCACTAGATACCGCGGCCGCACAAAATCACGAAGATCGTCGCTAATAGTCTTTGCGCTTGCTTATAGAGCAACTTTTATTGAAACCATTGAAACATGAAGTATATTTCAGATTTGAAGTAGTGGTGATATACGTCATGGGGCGTTTGCAACTGAGGTGTTGTCATAGTCTCTTGAGCATAATGAAAATTAGGTTCCCCATCTCTTGTAGATCGGGTGTTGCTACTAGTGTGACTTTAATTGAAACCAAAAACAAGTAATTGAGATTGAAATTCATGCTCTCTCGAAAAAGGCTGTCAGTTCTCCCTCTATAATACGGCTCTTCTTTTTTTCTGCTGGTGTCCAATATTTTATTTATTTTTTATTATTTTCCCGAAATTTTGTGTTCTCAGAATGTTTGAGAAATTAAATTCAAGTTATATTTGAATGCGTACTTTTTTTTTTTTTTTTTTGATAATACGTGTGTAAATATATCATTTGATGAGCACTCCCTTTGTTATTAGAAAAAGCATTTTTTTTAAATTTCTGAAGTATTCTCTCTCGGCTAAGGAGGCCGTGGTAGTCCTGTGGTTGGGATTGCGATATCATGGCCAATAAGTTTCATTTGAGTCACGTTAATCCTGATTTCATTAAAATATTTTCTTGTATAGGGGTTAATGCTTGTTATATTTGTGTGTTGGGGCTCAAATTCCTCACATTGGCGTGATGTGGAAGTTAGTAGAGTGATGTGCAAGATCGGGTGTTATCCTCATCACTTGACCGTGGCTCAAAATTACAAGATTCGTCGCCAATACCCCTCATGCTGCTTGTAAGTGCGACGTTTAGTAAAAATTCTGTCAATTAAATTTCTCGCGTTTAATAGTTTTAATAATTACCTTTTTTCTGAATAATGTATTTCAAGGTTTGTAATTGTAATAATTTTCACATATATTTATATAAGATTCTCTGTACTTTAAATATGCTTCTACTGTACTTTAAATATGTTTTTACAGAATGAAGTGCTTTTTTCACGCATCTGTTGTTGAACAATTTTTAACATAAGCTTGCTTACTGTGTGGAGCTACACTTCTAAAACTTTAAGAATCAAGAAACTTTCAAATTACTGATCTGGGAAGAATTTACATGACCAGATGGTTCATGCGCGAAATTGAAAGTTAACAAGCTGTGAAAGATCCTTCATTTAAAAATTTCGTGATTCATTTATCTCAAGTTTTTTTTTTTTTTTTTTTTTATGACCTACCTGATATTGACTGTGGCCTTATTTAAATCTGAACTTCATGCCTGATCTTCTAATTTTTGGAAGCGGTATGGTAACCGAGTGATCACAGCAACGAACTCGTGGCTGACGCTGCTGCGGTAGAGCCGCATTTCCCAAGCCTGATTCCCGTCGTGTATTTTGACTGATGCGTGTTAAATCATTGTTTGGGTGTAAAGTCATTACATTAGAAGAATATAGAGTACCAGTTCACGTAGCGTTCTTGTGTCTTGATCGAGGTTTGTCGCCAGTTGTTCTCGTATCACTTCCCAAACCAACGTTAATAAACTATCAGTAAATCCTAATCTTAGGAGACCAAGAATTTTTATATGCAAAGTCTCAATTAACCACCTTAATAAAAGTTTTTTAAGAAATTATATTTTCACTACAGTTGTAACACTTAATTGAAACTACTTCCCCCGCCCCCCCCCCCAAAAAAAAAAAAAAAAAAACTAAGAGAAAATCCACCTCATACACATTTCTTACCCAGCTAATCTAATTGCCCCATCCAATGCAGTAGTTCCATTTGCCCTCTTTTCTCAAAATGAGTAGACTAGCATGTTCCATTTGCAATGTCTCTAATTCATGATTATTTTTTAATGTCGCTACCAGAAGCAGTATTGGTGGTGTCCTCGTCTCTTGACCGAGATATAAAATTACAAGGTCCGTCTCCAATATATCTTGTATTACTTAGTGCGACGTTAATAAAACAATTAGAAGTAATATATTGGCGGTGGATCTAATATTTTGTAACTTTATCTTGTGACGGGGACAACGCCCCACTTTCCTAGGTTCACATTATCCCAACATGATTCTCTTTGGAAGGTCGAGACTTCAATCAGTGACCTTAAGGTTACGAAACTTTTACGTGCCAGGATACCTCATCCCAGTCATTAATTGAAGACAAGAGATTATAGTTACTGTGATGCTTTGAACCGCATTACAAACTTAAAATTCTGATTCTTATAAATTTAAATATTAAAAATATATGAAGTACAAATCAAGTACTTTTGAACTTCGGTGACTTAGTAACAAATGAAATAGCGGATGAAGGGGGGAGGAGGAGAATACTTGCGAAAACTCAGGTGTGCAATACCACAAGGAAATGTTCAGATGATTCGATTGTTAAATCTGAAGTTACATTAAAGAAAAATGTGAAATGTGTCAAAATAGCAGCTGGATTTTATGGTTGATTATGTGTATCGCAGGATTTACGGTTGAAAGACGCAATTAGTTTTTCACACTCTGCTTTATCAGAAAATTTTACTTCCTGAAATTGTTTTTATTTCCAACACACGTGTTTGCAGTAAAAGTAGTTGGGGGGAAAAAAATCTTTTGACTTAAAATTGTTAGTTTGATTTGGAGCAGAGTGGCAACAAAAAAGTAAATGAATTGCAGCATTTTGAGGATTCACTTTTTTTCTTCTACTGTTCTTTATCTTTGATGATGAAGTAAGGCTCCAAATTTTTTTGGATTTATTGGTACTATTTAGTAAAAGGATTGGCAGTGCCGTGACTAGTTCATTTAGAAATCCAAAGAAAAACATTGTCAAAATAGCTCTAGAAGATTTGGGGTTAGGATACACTCCCCCTAAAAATCTAATTAGTAATGTCAGTTTTTCAAATTGGCATTGCTTATAAAAATATTTGATGAAATTTCATTGAATTAATGGATTCTATGTTTCTTCTTATTAGAATAATAACATGCATAAGTTTATGATTATAAAATTTTATTTTGTTTCTTTTCTTGGTCCCTTTTTTCACTAGAACTACGAGTATTAAAAGATAACAGGTCAATTGAAAAGTCCCCGGCCTACCATAGTAAAACACATTTTTTTGACAAAATTAGTTTTTTTTTATTCAACGTAATTCCCTTCAAGGGTGATACACTGATTATAGCGACCCTCCAACTTTTCGATACCATTTTTGTAGTACGATTTGTCCTTCGCTTCAAAATAGGCCTCAGTTTCGGCGATCACCTCTTCATTCGACGAAAATTTCTTCCCAGCGAGCATTCTTTTGAGATCTGAGAACAGGAAATAGTCGCTGGGGGCCAGATCTGGAGAATACGGTGGATGAGGAAGCTATTTGAAGCCCAATTCATGGATTTTTGCCATCGATTTCACTGACTTGTGACACGGTGCATTGTCTTGGTGAAGCAGCACTTTCTTTTTCTTCCAATGCGGCCGTTTTTCGGCGATTTCGTCCTTCAAACGGTCCAATAACGCTATGTAATAGTCGCTGTTGATGGTCCTTCATTTTTCAAGGTAGTCAATGAAAATTATTCCATGCGCATCCCAAAATACAGACGCCATAACCTTGCCAGCCGACTGTTGCGTTTTCCCACGCTTTGGAGCGGGTTCATCGTGTGCAGTCCACTCGGATGACTGTCGATTGGACTTCGGAGTGAAATGATGGAGCCATGTTTCATCCATTGTCACATATCGACGCAAAAACTCGGGTTTATTACGCTTGATCATCTTCAAACACTGCTCTTAATCATCAACTCGTCGTTGTTTTTGGTCAAAAGTGAGCTCGCGCGGCACCCACTTTGCACAGAGCTTTCTCATACCCAAATATTCGTGAATGATATGATGTACACGTTTAGTTGATATCTTTAGAGTGTCTGCTATTTTATCCAATTTCAATTTACGATCATTCAAAATCATTTTGTGGATTTTTTTAATGTTTTCGTCGGTAACAACCTCTTTGGGGCGTCCACTGCGTTCACCGTCTTCGGTGCTCATTTCACCATGTCTAAACTTAGCATACCAATCCTTGATGGTTGATTTTCCTGGGGCAGTGTCCGGAAACTCGGCATCAAGCCAAGTTTTTGCTTCAACTGTATTTTTTCCTTCAAAAATCAATATTTTATCAACACGCCAAATTCCTTTTTATCCATTTTTTTCACAATAACAAAAGTTGCTTCACTCAAAATGCTATAATTCACAAACTAATGATCCGACAGCTGTCAAATTTATACACGCATCTTTTGAGGGTTAGGGCTAACTAAAAAACATATGGATTTAATTCTGGTAGCGCCATCTATGTGTTCAGGCCGGGAGGCCGGGAACTTTTCAATTGGCCTGTTATAACTGATACATACATTTATTGCGAATAACTGATTATAATTGTGAAGAAATACTTATTGTCCTCAAAAAAAATTTTAAGCGTAAGCTTTTTTTTTTCTCATTTTTATCGATAATACTGAAGTATTTTTAAATCACCGGCGTGTTATTTGAAATTTTCATTTTAATAGACGTAATTTTCTATCCACTTAATAATAGTTCCAATGATTGCTTCGGTAGTAATGTTTATGTAATAGATTTGATTCTTGTCATGCCACAGTCACTTATAGATGCAATCGCATGTTTTCAATCAATCAATTTATGCGTATCTATGTTACCAACATCATCTTTTTGCGGAAACATTCTTTAAACAGTACACATTTGGTAATAATTTTAACTCATATAAATGAAAAGCTACACTCTTGATTTAAAAGTATCCACATTATATAGGGGGGAAGTAACTTATTATTTTTGTTTTAGATAAAATTTACAGGTTTTTATTGATAGCACTCATTATCAAATTATTAAATTTGAAATCTACCGATGTCAGCTTTTTCTTCAGCGAAAAACACGTGATTATGTCTGTCATGTGATTACATATGAATTCGAAGAGAAAACCGAGTTTAAAACAAATAAAATAATATAAAGAAATATTCATAACGAAAACTATATATCAGTTGGACGAATCAAATATTCAACTTAATTGTCTAAGGAAATAAATTAATATTATTAAATAAAAAATTGATCCAATTTTTTTTTTTTAACGAAAGCAGATACTGAATAAGCTAAACGAACGACTTGTCACAACTTAACCATGACGCATATTTACTACCACTTCACAACACTCATCGTCTGATAATTTAAGATTTAAAAAAAAAAAAAAAAAAAATGCTAAAAAGTGTGCGAGCTATTAAGATTTTAAAAGATGGGAATTGCTATAAATGTCTCGGAAGTAGAATATTAAATCCCTCTCAAATTTTTCTTATTGTATTGAATTTTGTATCGAAACTTTTTCTTTTCAATTTTTTAATATATGGTGATTCGAACCCTTTCCAGATATGAGTAGGGGGAGAAAACACTGATGAGAACTCTTAAATGCTTTTCGAAAATTTTTATTTCTCTTTTTTCTCCCTCAAAAATATGTCATAGTAAATGGAAGTGATTATTATTTCATTTCAAGTACTTATCGGAAGACGAGCGATTAGTATCATCTCAATGGCGTCATCAATTACCAATTTCGTAACACGCAGACGAAGGAAATCCACAAAAATGTTTTTTATAGTGTTAACGAAGGTTACATTTCTTCTTATTTTAAGACAGGTATACATTCGAGCCCCGTTAACTTGCGGTAGTCGGGGTTTTGGTTACTAAACCGCGAATTATAGATTTAATGTTTCAGCTGGTATGCACTCTGTACCAACGAGAAAAACCGTTCGTATTTCTCAGATACGCTAATTTTGAATTGTGAATTTTTAAGTGTTTAATTAGTGAAATCATATTTTTATTATAGTTAAGATGCAATAAGGGCGCTTTATGTAATTAAATGTTATTTGAATTGTAGGATTATTCCTTTATTTAAATAAACAGAAACAACGTAAATAGATATCATGAAAATAATATAAAAGGACCAAATAATTGCAAAAATGAGATGAAAAAATAAATTAAATTGCTTGTAACTTTACGGAACTATTTATGTAATATAAAACTGTAAATCAAATATGAGAGAAGAAATGAATTTACAATTACGTATAAAAAGCTAGAAATTTGTCTCTATCGTTAATGAATCCCAGTGCTGTAATCTTTTTGGGACTTACCTATTTTAAGAAAATACAGGAATCTTAACCACTATTTCTTTTCCACCATCTAGTGATCTTATTGGATTAAGCGCGGCCCCGGTATATTCTAGTGATCCTTCTCTATTTTTGACCCTCCTTGCAACCAGTTTTTTGTCTTGTTCGACCTTTTTTTCTGCTTAAAATATGGCGCAGTTTATATAGTTAGATTTGACACTTGCGCTGTAAGACCTAATTGTCACTCACCAAGCTTTGCAGTCTGAGAAAAATGCTTAGAGTGCTCCAAGCAAGTAAATTTCTGATAAATCTCTCAAATGAACCTTGCGATTCTAGTGCACTTGCCCTTTGCCAAAAATTGCATCCTTTTTTTTTTCTAATATCTTTCCTTCTATTTCTTCAACTCTCAGCTCCGCTTGTCTTGTGTGCAATTTTTTAATTTTTAATTCATTTTTCTGAGAAGTAGGCTCTCTTCTGTCAACGTTTGCTTTTGCAAAGGCATTTGCAAACTGTAACAATTATTTCCTTTTAAGTAGTTTCTCTTGTTGATCTTGTAAAGTCGTTTTACAAATACAACAAAAACTGGCATTAACAGTCGCTCGTATTTCTGAAATACAAATGTGCAGAGCCTTATTAACGTCTCGAATTTCAGACGATGACTGAAAGTTATTGAAAATGAGCGGATCGAATAATCAAGCGCAGGCTTGCATAGCGCCTTCTGACATAAAGATATTAAACCCATTCAACTCGTGTGTATTTTACATACGTGTGCCAGCTGGCAGGTTAAAAAAATTTCAACATCGATGCAAATATTCTACGTTATTCTTTCGATATTATTTTTAATTATTTAGGGAATCACTTATACAAGGGGGGGGGAATCTTTTAACTCTTAAAATTTTACCAGAAAAAAAATTGTTTAATACGCAGCTTATCTCATCGACCGTGAGATCTTGATAATAATTTGTTACCAAAAAAAATCCAACGCGGAACATTTCGTTTTGGGAGAAACGGTGATTCATATCCAATCCAAACATTCAAATCCAAAAAAAGATAAATAATAAGTTTTGAACATAGTCGACCCTTTCTTAGCCCCAAACTTTCAAAGGATGCGTCTGAAAGACAACGTTTTTGTTCATCTCCGCTTTGTTGGATTTTTCTCTTTTCTCTTTTGTGACGAAAGTCACCGTTTGCAGTTTATGACCAGAGAACTTGCCGAGTTCTGGTTTCGCAAAAGATTTTTAACTCTGCGCTTCTTTTTTGACCGTTTTTAGGAAGAACCATCTGATGTCATCTTAAAAAAAAAGATTAAATTACATGAAAAGGGAGCCGTAATGAACCGCGAGGCTGTATGTTTATATCTATTCGTTACATCTCTTTTTTCTTAACTCCTTACCCCACGCATGCAAATTTCTTTTTGAATAAATTTTGTGTTTGAAAAAAGTGCCCCTTTTTGTCTTTTCTTTAAAATGGAGGAATGAAATATGATGTCGAAAAAAATCTCGAGTTTCTTGTAAACTTACTAAAGGACATCAAAATTTTTAATTTTTATCAAAAAAAAAAAAAAAAAAAGATTAGAAGTTCATCTCCTTTACATCAGTTCTTCGGAAGATAAAGTGTCTGACTCATGGCTAAATTTAGGTAGGCATTGTTGAATAAACAATTGTATTTTTTCCCCCTGGCCCGTTCAAGTAGGTCAGTGGAGTGAACTATGGTTATTTTCTTTATCTGATGATCCCGATTTGATACTATGTGTTTGAATGGACAACTGTTCTTTACGTAACAAATTTGTATGTCTTTGCTTTAACAGCGTTTCGGATATTATATTTGTCCAATACGATGCTCCATATTCGCTTCAAGTGATTGCAGTTTAGAATGAGGGTATGACAATAAGAAACTATTATTTTGATTTCACTCATAGCGAGATGTTGATTTTTAATACTGTTTGTTTTCCTAATACATTGCTCGCAGAATGTTTATTTTCGTTATTTACGGGTTTGTGAAATCAGCATAGAGTTTTATTTGTGCCAAGAATATTGATTTTGTTTATAAATTCATTTTTAATTGGAATCGGTGTTTAAGATAATTCATTTTTCTCTCTCAAAGAAATTGAAATTTCTTTTTCCTTTACAAACTTTTATTTAATTTACTTTGTTCAAATGTATGCTTGTAAAAAAAAAATGCATTTCCAGTTAAAGTTAGTTCTCTAATTTTAAATTATTTCCTGAAATCCAAATGTGTTGAAATTTTGCATACACATATAGCTCGCGTAATAGCTTTTCAGTCTTAAATTTCCAAACTAAAAAGAATTAAATAAATATAAGTAAAAGAAATCAACCGTTTATTTGTAAATTTACTAAAGGGATATAAAAATTATTTTTTAAAACTGTAAAATAATATTTAATTTATAAAGAGCTTGAGGCTTTAATACTTCTTTCAATCTCATATATAAGTAAATAGATATACTTCATTTATCATTAATTACCTAAGTATCTTTGTTCAGCACCTTAAGCTTTTATAAATTATTCTTATTTTATTTTTTTTAAAAAAAAAAAAAAATTATACCTTTCAGTATTATACAAATCAAGTTTTTATTTAAATAAAAACTTGATTTGTATATGTTTTTTTACTGATATCTATTCTAAATTTTCAATATTGCTAGTATTAGTTGAATTACTCTCCATATGGATTATAATACTTAATTTATGTTGTAAGCTCGTTTTACTGTAATTCGCGATCTTGAATAATAGTTTTATCTTGATAGCATTCATCTGTTAAATTTACCAAAATTTTCTTTTTGCTGTGATATAAAAGCTGAAAATTAAACTGTTATTCGAACTCATCTGCTTTTCCTATTGTATTTTTGACTTAAACAACTCCCGAGCTCTTCATTCAATATTCCAATGCTAGCTTCCTTAATCATTTCGGAAGGGAAAAGGGGAAGACTTTCAAGGTCAATGACAACACTGCTGTGCCTACGCAAATCAACCATAAAGGATGATCATTAATTTTAGGAAACCATGCATAATTAAATATCTAGTCATGTTTTTCTCCCTTTTTGGGTGACATTAAAATGGAAATAAAAAGGTCCACTATTAGGTTATTAGAGTTATTAAAACTGTCCATATTTCTTTTGGAAAGATCAAAATGCGTTGGATTTAATTTTTTGTTTGTTTCTTCTGTTTAGTCTTTCTGGATAAAACTTGCCTGTGATTTGAAAAATCTCCAGTTTACAGGACAAGGTAATATTTTTTAATGACTTTTTATGTATTCTTATAAAAAGTTCATTTTAAATTTCTTCTATTCATTTGGCTACTAATTAATGCTTTGACGTATTTGGTCACATCGAGCTAATTTTTTTAAGATAGACTTTGCTAACGTATCAAATGTTTCTTTTATGTAATTCATTCAATTGTTCCCTTGTGTAATCAAATCTCGCCTTAAAGAATCTCTTTACGAACAATACTAAAATGATGACATCAAAACTGTCTCCTTTCAATGTTAAAGAATAGAATCTAGAGGGGGGGGGGGGAAGAGTCCAAATATTAATGCCCAATTCCGATGCCGCTAACTCTCAAAAGTTACCCTGTTATATGATATTCATTTATTTTTCTATCAATTCTCTCCCCTCCCCATGTATAAAATATATCCCATTCTTTGTGACCTAAACATAATGTGGAGAATAGGATTTATGTGTTATAACTACTCGAACTTATTTCATTATTCGGAAGCCACTTTTGTCGAGTGGTCATGGTGGCATAGGTGATGATGCACGTTAAATCTGTCAAAAATTATTGTCCTTTCGTGGCCATAATATGGAACTTTGGAGGGGGCAACTTAAGTGTCGTCCTCGTCAAGTTACCGTGATTAAAAATTACGTGGTCCATCGTGTTGTGGCATGTGCTTCTTTAATGAAACAAATCAGTTGATCAATTCATTATTCTTTTTTTTTTTTATGCTTGGAAAAAATGTTTCGAGTTTGTCTATTATTTCTTACGGCAGCTTTTGTCACATGATAATGAAGGCCCACCGTTTAGCGGGGCTGATGCACGTTAAATTTGTCGAAGTTGCAAGTCGTCCCGTTGGCGTGAAGTTTGAAGAAGGTATCATTCTGGTTACTTGTCTGAGGTTCAAAAGTATGGGCTCGTCGCCAATAGTCCTCCGTGTTATTTCTAAGTGTGACGTTAATAAGCAAGTTAGTTGAGTGCATAAAATGTATCTGATATAATAAGAAACTTTTTTAAAAAATATCGGATATCAGACTTAAAAAAAAAAAAAAAAAAAGTCTGATATTTTCCCTCTAATTTCATTTAGTATTTTGAAATATTTTTTAAAAAAAACTCTCACAAGCCCACATTATACGAATCAGTAAAATAGAAATAAAAATACTTCCGAAAAGAAAAATAATAATACCTTCCCCTGATTTTTTTTTTTTTTTTTACATTCTTTTGCATTCCAATTAAGGCGATATGTTGGAGATTTGAGAAGGTAATTAAAATTTCTCATTGGATAAAAATTTCGTTTAGGATTTCTTGGTGACTGGTAGACGGGACCCTTAACTTATATGTAGCATAACTGATGTATGTATAAAAAATTTACTAATTTATATGTTTGTGCAGATAAAATTAAAATAATCAACATTATATGAAGGATCTATAAAGTAAGTATTTTTGCTCTAAATGCCGAATATTTTAAGAAACTTTGAACGCGATTAAGGTTTTTTTTTTTTTTTTTAAATAAATCTCTAGAAATGTGATCGGATTATATGCATTTTTTTCCACTCTCATTTTCAACTTCAGTAGCATTTGTTGCCATCCGAAGCAACATTGTCGGATTAAGGACTTAACTTGTAACAACTTCGTTTTCGACACCGTCACATTCTATTTCATCAGAGATTAACTTTTTCACGGCTCCGAAGTGCTGATCTTAGGTAGTTGCTTTCTTTTTTTTTTAAAAAAAAGGAACATTTTTAAAATAACTTTGGTACAATATCCTTGACACTTTACGGAATTGACTCCATTCTCATTCAAGCAATGCCTTGTTAACTATCACGTGGCGTGGGACAACTCGAAATGCATATATCATGCGCAATGTGCAGATATTTGGATTTTATTCAATCGTGACAAACTACCTTATTTAAGATATTACATTTATTATTCCTAATTTTAATTATTTTAATCCTCATCGGTGTATCAGATGTATTCTGATCTATATCGTAGCTGAGAGTATGTTTGTCATTTCATTGCTTTCTTAGCATGACTTGTAAGTTTGTTTAAACTTTTAAAATATAATGTGTATTGTGGTGTTATTCGCGTTCTTATTCGAATATAATTTTGAGAATTTTTCTGTGGTTATTCTTTATGTTAATATTTAAATTGATTTCCGATGTGTAAATTATATTAAAATTTAAATGTCATGAATTAACCGGTAACTTGTGTCAATTATTATTATTTTCTTATTGATACATTTTATGAATATGTGTTTATATAATTTTGTTGCGATTGTGCTACTTGCTGCGATGCGATTTCATTATTTATATAGTTAAAATAAACTTTTGATTATTTCAACGATAAATGTTCGATGTCAATCTTATACTGAAGTCTTCTTCAACTGAGTGCCTTTTGAAAAGAAATCACTTAATCATTCTCTAGTACAATTTCTTGCATGAATAACTTCTGTGTTCGTGTGAATTATACGTAATTGGTTTAGTTCTTATATTATTCATTGCTTAGATTGAGTATGTAGATTATCGTCTCATTCATTTTTTTTATTTGATTCTCTTAGTCATAGTTCTTTCGAATCCACAGTTGTCATTCGATTGATTCAAAATTACGCGATCCTTCTCTGCCCCTCTTGCTGTGATGGCGAAACTATTGTATCGTTTGAGGGAGAGTTAAAGATATTGTGATAAACTCCAAGAAAAGATATTTACCTAAAGTTACTAAGTATTTAATTATATTGTATGTGCAGCTATTTACAGATTAGTTTAGTGACGGGAGGTATCGGAGACAACCGATTCGTTTGGAATCATCTATTGGAAGTGCTGAGTTTTTGCTGAAGAAAAATCTCGATTTGCCTCTCGTCAACAAATTTCTCTTATTTCATAAAAACCATTCTGAAAAATGTTAAGATTCTGGAACTGTTGAAAAGTTGGAAAACTTATATAACTCTGGCTGTCCATATACAGTGGCTCAAACAATTGAGGATACACCTTACTTTCACTTGATAAATCCAACTTTTAATGAAAATAACACATTAACTAGAATAGAAGACGTATTTTTACTTTTACACGTAATAAAAGGGTTAATTTACAGTAAAAATAACGAAAATCAACAAAAAAATATCTAAAATTAAAAGTTTCACAAATATTTGAAGTAAACATAGGCAGATCTTTACCTCAAAAAATTAAGGATACACCAATGAAATTTTTTCGATGTATTACATGCATAGACAGTATCAGTATTTTGTTGCATGTCCTTTGGCTTTTATAATGTCCTCCAAACGTCTTGGTACCGATTCGACCAATTTTTTAGTGGTATCTGGAGATATTTTATCCCATTCTTCTTGTAACACTTGCTTTAAATGGGCTTTGTTTCTAATCTGGTGTTTTTGGACCGCTGTTTCTAGTGTGGCCCACAAATTTTCTATGACATTGATGTCAGGGGACTGTGGCGGTGTGTGCAATTGCTGTTTACAATGAAAAAGACACCACATTTTGACATTACGTGCCGTGTGTTTGGGGTCGTTGTCGTGCTGAAATATAAAATTTCCATCTAAACCCAATTTTTGTGCACTTTCTTTAAGATTGTTGCGGAGTATGTCTATATAAAGCTTATGATCCATTATACCATCTATAAAAACTAAATTTCCTACCCCATTTGCAGCCATACGACCCCAAACCATGACGTAGCCACCACCATGTTTAACTGTAGGACGTAAATTTTTTGGATCCAAAGCAGTGTTCGGCTTTCTCCAAACGGTGTGACGACCATCGCTTCCAAAAATGTTGAATTTACTTTCATCACTAAATATAGCTTTCTTCCAAAAGTTTTCTGTCTTCAACTGATGAGTTTTTGCAAACTCCAAACGCTTTTTCTGATTTTGTAAGCTTATGAAAGGTTTCTTTCTAGCTACTCGACTGCTATATCCAGCATGTCTAATCACATTTCTCACAGTTTCAGCACTTACACTTCTGCAGATTATTCGAAAAGTTTCTGCAGCTAGTTTGACTGCACTCAGTTCAGGATTAATCTTGATATCTTTTAAAATTTTCCTTTTAGCTACATCACTCAGAATACTTTTCCTTCCTCTTCCACTCTTATTTTGAATTAATCCATCACGTTTAAATTTCCCAATGATTTTCTGGACACATGAGTGACTTCTACCGACAATTTCAGCTATTTCACGATAAGATTTTCCCTTTTTAAATAACCTTAATATAAATTTTCTTACATCAATACTAGTCTCTTTCCGAGGAGCCATTTTCGATTTAAAATTACAGCTTTATATTCTCATAACCAATTTCAAAAGACAGAAATAACAGTTGAAAAAGTTTAGGATAAAATTTCCCAAACTTTAGTAGCAAGCAAAAAGAAATCAAGTGGTAGTTAAACAAAAATTTCATTTGTGTATCCTCAATTTTTTGAGGTAAAAATCTGCTTATGTTTATTTGAAATGCCTCTAAAAAGTTTTATTTTAGAATTTTGTCGTTGATTTTTCTTTATTTTTACTGTTAATTAAATCTTTTGTTATGTCTAAGAATAAAAATTCGTTTGCACTTCTGGTTAAGGTGTTATTTTGATTGAAAGTTGGATTTATCAAGTAAAAGTAAGGTGTATCCTCAATTGTTTGTGCCACTGTATGCAGAGTAGTCAGTTACATATGAATTCTGTAATGTCAAATTTCGAACATTTAAGTGAAGAGAATCGCTAGAACATCTATTAATGTCACCAGATAGACTGGAAGACATAAAAAAAAGGACGACTTATGAGAGAAAAACCAGAATGGAGATGTTACACTATGACACGCCAAGACATTTTGAGTGACACGCATTGTTCACGGGCTATCATTGTCTAAAATAATCAATAGACAATGAGTCTGTAACAGACAATTAAAATAATTAGTAATTGTAGTCCACAGTACTTAGGAATTAAAGGGTCTCTAATGTTTCATCTACTTATTCACTGTGTTTTATTTGGTCGCGGTAGCTTAGAGGTCATGGTCACAGGCTAGCAGCTGTCGTTGGTTTCGTCGAGTCGGGGATTCGAACCCTAATGCCACTAAAAACCCACCATGTTGCGGAACTGATGCACTTTAAATCTAGTCGAGGTCCCAAGTTCTTCCTTTGGCGTGTTGTGGAAGTTTAGAGAAGGAAGTATCAGCTTAGGTTTCGCTCTCGTCATTTGACCGAGGCTCAAAATTACGAGGTCCGTCGCCAGCAGCCCTCGTGTTGCTTCTCAGTACGATGCTAATAAACAATCACAATCGAAGATTTTTTTTAAAAAAAAAAATTAACGAAATTTGTGAGTTCTAAATGTAAAATAAATAAAATGGTGTCGTTGTAATTTTATTTTAATTTTAAAAAAAGTCGATATTTGCAACATTTTATTACGTAAAAGGATGTTGTAACATCTTCGAAATAGGACATGATAAATCTATTATTCAATGTACTTGGATGGCATTTGTAAGACATTTCACTTTATTTAATTATTCTTATTTGTTAAAAAAAATAAAGCAGTCAATCCTTGTCCAAGTTTATCCTTGAAGGAAGATGAGAAGAAAAAATATTCAAAAATTTTGAATGTGTATTTTCAAAAATTCCATTGCATTTCTCTAAAACTTTTGACTCAAGGATAAAGTAAATGTATGCTAAATAAAACCTTATTGAAAATTCAGTTAGATTAAGTAAGATTCAGAGCTTTGTTTAATGTGGCACTGCTCTTGTGTTTTGACACTTATTCGCAATTCGCTTTTTTTTTTAAATAAATTTTTTCAAATTATCTGTAACATTTTAGGTCAAGTAAAGGCTTAAGCTGTTTTCACGTTGAAAATAGGTATCGAAACATGTGTTATTCTTTCATATGTCGGGGAAAATTAATATTACATTGACTTTTTACGGAATCATTTCTGTTTCCATCGGTCCAATCCCCCTCCCTCCATATTAAAGAAATGTTTTATATTTTGTTTCCTCTTCTATAATGATAAATTGATTTATCGCTTTGCACGTTGAAGTGAAAATTTTGGTATTTATTGTATTATATCTAAATTTTAAAGAAACTTTAATATATAGGTGCTCATGGATTTAAAACTATACATTTTTTTCATTAGTATTGGGATATTTCTCATCTGAAAAGTATTTCAAGTATGGAATTTCTCGACTCTCAAACATTTAAAAAAAAAAAAAATGGCAACCTTAAATTGTTTTTATCACCCCTAGACTTGACCTGTGATTCAGGTCCCAAACACGTGGGCAGTTTAATGAAATTCTTCTGATTTCCTTTTCCGGAATCTCATAAATATGCATTTTTCAAGTGAAATGCGAGTTCATTTGACTTTGTTGCGCCATGAATAGAAATCACCTTATTGCGGCTCTTGTACATCGGTAGCCTTATGGAACGTGCGTCTCATTAGCCCTATCCGTATTTTGCGCCCCCTGGTGAGTATCGCAGCATGGTGTCCCACTGAGTAAAAGGTTAATGATTGCTCCTCTGTGATCCGCATAATCGAAATATTAGAGTCGCGCGCTTCCCAAACACACCTCTGCTGGGAAGCTGGGCTAATGAGGGTTCCAGTCTAGTGAATCCTTCCCGTGAATTCCTGTTCATTAACAACCAGTTCTCGAAATCATTCAACCGATTTGGAAGGGTGCGTTTTGTCTCCTGGGTTTCGATTTTTCGGTACGGGAAATCGGTATCTTAATTGCTTGATGTCGCTTTTGGCATCGTTCCTGACGTCTGGTTGATGAAATTTCAGAGATTCCGTTGAGCGATCGCAATCTACCGTCGGAAAACGTGGCCTACTACCCTCGCCGATAGAATGCGTGGTTCTTTCTTCGTGTAAGGCTGAAATTAACTTGTTATAGTAATAATGTAGTTAATTAACCAGAGAGGTTTTCTTCGCTGTGGGCAATGCTATCGTGTGTGACTGATGAAAAATAGTCTGCTGTGTCAATTAATGAAATTAGTGTAATATTTTCGTATTCCCTAGTTGAGAGACAGATCGTCCATCTTCGAAGGTGCATATTTACTAAGTGAAACATCAATATATGATGTAGTTAATTAGTTGATACATATATACGCGGACGGTTAGAAATGGGTATGGGATACTGACTGTAGTATTGTTGTCCATTGATCGTTTTTCCTTTTTCTAAGAAGTCCATGTACATAAGGCTCTACGCATCCTCAAAAATCGTCGCCATAACTCTTCCGGCCGATGAAATCGTATTCGCCTCCATTGGAGCAGATTCTTCGGAAGTATCTTATTGTGTTTTATTGTTACTTTCCGTTGTATAATGATGGATCCTAGTCACTATGACAATTCGATGCAGGAGCAGTCAAAACTAACCCTATAAATCGGTGCAGTTTTGTTTTAACACCGTGTGATAGATGGCAGCTTACATTTGTACTACCAATTTATTTGTCTTAGTAGCGCCATTTGTTGTCAAAAGTACTTTTTGAACCACCCTTATGCTACCTAAATGAGAGTACGGTGGTGCTTCGTTGACTATCCGTACTGAAGCCAACATTGCGAACTAAATTTTTATGGTATTCAAATAAAGTACGATCCTCTGAAGGTATAATAAAAGTAAACGATTCCTTTTGATAAGCAAAAAATTACTAAATATATTGAAAATTGCGACTGTATAATTTAACTAATGTCTATATCTAAATCCGGATTCGGCGTTTCTCAATCGACATCGGACATTAAAGAGGCAGTGCAAATAAAAATCCTATTCAATTTCTAAACTTAACTTATTTAATTTCTCCTTTAAACCGTATCTGAAAAGAATATTTAGTTAATAAAATTGGAAGATTCAACTCAATTCACTTCTTTCTTAATCTGTGAGCTTAAACTAAATGAGCGTGAGCTCTTTGTAAGAAGGTAAAATCACGAGATGAAAATGAAATCACTCTAAATGACAAAATTAAATTAAACGTAAAACTCACTTAACTTTTGAAAAATTATAGAAAATTATGATAAACAACTATACAAATAGTATTGGTTGCATCAAAAAGTGAGAATACGTCTTATTTGCTTTAGTTTGTATCATGACCGCGGTAGTGACCATAGTCGCGGACTTGCGACCGGCGTTGTTTTCCTCGAGTCGTTTGTTTAGTCCTGATGTCGCTAAAGACCCGCCGTATATCGAGGCTGAAACACGTTAAATCTGGTCGAAGTCCCAAATCAACCCGTTTGCATGGCGTGAAAGTTTGGACACAGAAGTTCCAGCTCAGGTGTCGTTTTCGTCACTTGGCCGAGGTTCAAAATTACAAGGTCCGTCACCACAATAGCACTCGTAATGCTTTTCAGTTCGACGTTAATAAACTAAACAAACTATCACATTTGTGTTTATATCATCCTTTGCGTCTTGAACATTACGTAGCGGATGATGTAAAACAAACAATAAGTGAAGGCAATTTTATATTTAATGTTAGGAGACCGGGAAAGCCATATCCCTCCGTGCTAAATTTATCAACTTTATGTACTCCCCCTCTTCTTCAGAAACGGTGCAAGATAGGGTTATGAAATTTTTATGGAAGTTAAAACAATACTTTAATTCACCATTATCTTTTAAAGGAAAATAGTAAAATTATTATTTATTTATTCCTAGTCACTCTGAAATTAGCAGATTTGACACAATTTCACTACATAAAATAAATAATTCTCAAAAAAAAAAAAAAAAATCATCAAACCCCTGTGTCAAAGTATACAATATAATATAAATGTCATTAAAAACTGATTAAGGTTGATAGATAATGAGAAAATGAAAGGAACATAAACCTGTAAATCCCCATGTTTTGAGAAAATCGCATTTTAAGATTTGATTAATACTTTATTGCTGATTAAAATAATCCTTTTTTTTTTTTTTTTTCCCTCCAATGAATTATTATTCCCTTTTTCTATATCATAAGAAACTTAAGCCTCCTCCCCCTTTTTTTTTAAAAAAAAAAAAAATATTTGGATAATCTCCATCGATAATGCGTTCTTTTTGCCTAAAATTCCCTCACTTCACACAGTGATGACTTGGATGAATTTCGATCCTACATAAAGTATGGCACATTGTTAGATTTCCTACATTAGAACTTGAAACAGCGTCAAAAACACCAAATTTTAAAGTTTTTGATGGTCACAAATGCATAAAGGCTATTTCTTAGCAGCTCTGGATTTGCCAAATCTCTAAATACATGCTTGATGACTTCCGCTATTGATAAACATGCTTTAGCTTGGTGTGGTCATACATTTCGTGTTTTGCTTGGGTGCGATAAAAACCCACATCAGCTTTCAAATCCACCTGGATAAAATCCTAGATCTGAATTTCATTACTCGACAGAAAATGAAAATATTCATTATAGACAGCTCTTGTTGCATTTTTTAAGGGATCCATTATTTTCAAAAGATCTGTAATTCTAATGTAAGGTCTATTCGTCTATAATTTGCCCAGATATGCTCCCAATAGAGCTTTTGCAAGCAGAAAATGTATCCAAAACATACATCAAAATAAGTAATTATATAATTTCGTATCCAGAATTAATTAGATTAAAGGAAAGAATCGTTTAATATGGCATTTTCAGTTCTAACATTATTATTTGATTCAATAATAGTCTCAATATCCTTGATGGCTGGCTTTCAACATTTTTACGATGTTTTTTTTTTAAATATTATCTTACTTCATAGCATTTTAATAAGTCAACTCTTTTATACCAATAAAATACTACTTACTGAAGAAAATATAATACAATCTAAGTGTGGGCAAGACAAGGTACACAACAAATATTTAAAAATGGTTGATAGTTTTATGGGCTATGGAACAACAAAAAGTATTATCCCCCATTATTTAAAAATCACGCAGAGAATAAGATAAACAATTGAAATTAATTTTATTGTTGGCAATTCTTCAATCGTAAAAAAATTAGGAAAGTTAAACGGAGATAATAACATATGTAAAGCCTTAAATGATGGAGTGCGAGAGGTTTATTTACATTTGTCAGCCCTTCAAATGGTGAACATGTTGCGAAGCATTCTACGAAAGAATTTTAAAAATCCAACATTTTTTTTTTTTTTTTTTTTTTTTTTTGGTAATAAATAAGAGCGAAACATCGTGGGAAAAATAAAAGTTTAGGCTATTTAATGATGTAAAAAAGTAAAAATCGGAATTTTTGGTAGAATTTCACTTACCCGGTCCCCTTAAGGAATGAGACATGAACTCAAGATCATCTTTAGGTCGTATTTAGTTTGGTCATCCCACGCTCTTACTGCGACCAGACCGAGCAAGCAAGCAGGAATTCAATAGACTTCTGCTGCAATATTATAATTAATTCTCCATTCTGCAATTAAATTTGATCATCCAATATATTTTTTACTTTGTGATATCTTTACTTTCTGCAATAATTTTTAAATTCCTTAAAAACTCTATTTTCATTAAACTATTGCAATTTTTTATAAAAATAACTTCCATAATAACTCATTAACTTCTGGGCAAGTGAAAAACCAAGGTTCAGTTCACCATTCATTTTTAAGCCATTTCACAGGGGATAGAAGCCCGTAAGGGTTAAGTTCCCCGAAATAATAGTTGTCGCTACTCGCAGTCAGCTCGTGGATGGCGATGTTTCAGTCTAATCATGGATTCTTGTTTTGAGGCCAATAATGACTGGTCATGTAGAGGGGGTGCGTTAAATCTGTTAGCACTCAAAATCTTCACTTTAGTGGGGCGTGTATGTGAAGAGTAGGGTGCTAACTGAGATGTCGATCTCGTCATCAGGTCGTAGTTCAAAATTTCAACGGAAATTGGCTGTAGCTGGTAGAATTATGTTACGGGCTCCAAGAAACAATCGGAGGTGTTTAATACAGATCCTCTTTTATATGCAAAAATACCAAATTTTTAATATATTCAAATTTCACTGGCTTTCTGAGAAGGTATTTTAATTTTTTTTTCAAGCAACTCTTTTTCTCTCTCTCTCTCCCCTTTTTTTTTTCTTGCGTGAGGTATGTTCCATAATTAGTTTCCTAGCTAGAGTTCGCTGAAAGAAAATTTTAAGGAATGTTGTGCCTTGTCCTTGAATTTGTATATTCACACATGTCTATTTTTTAAAGCTATACTTTTGTATTGCATGCCGCTTATCTTTAGAGTCCAAGTAATCTGCCTCGTAGATCTTTTTCTTTATTTAATGTCTTTAAAAACATTTTTACCATGTCTAGAAAAAGAGAAAATAAAAGAATAGTTTTTTTTTCCTGAGAATTCCATCTTGTTTCGTTTCCGCATCACGACTAATAGTTTTTGAAACAGTTGACAGAGAAAATGTATAAATTGTCTCAAAACATTTCTACATTTCTTGTCTTGCAATTAGGAATGAGATAACGAAGTAAGAAAACATCCCCGGAGAAATGGGAGGAGAGAGATTAGATTTTTGAGATATGCAAGAAATAGTGTGTATTACAGAGCAATTTATGTATCGTGATAAATATATTAATAAATTACGTGCTCCAAAAGAGCGACGACTAGGTCGATTACTATCACGATACGCGGCTGACAGGATATATTTTTTCCTCTGATGAACGTTTGGCTGCTTTTTAACGATTCGATAACGATGGTCATCATGGGTTGAAGATGTTTTGTTGAATAAATTGCGCGACAATATTTGGATAAGAAAACATGCAAAATTAAAAACATGAACTTTGTGCTGGGGTAATTAATTATTTAATTATCTGGATCTATATATTAGATTTTTTAAGCCATAATTTAATTATTGGTTGCAGTTCATTCTGAGTGTCTAGAATTGGATATTTATATTTATGAATACTTTTCAGATTAATATGTAATAGAAGTTTTATCCCATATTCTTTGAAAGAGAATATGTAAAGGAACAAATTAACTCACGTGCTTGATTAATGTTTGTTTCTCAATAACACCGACACATTATAATATATAACACATTATAATAATTCACATAATAATATTTTAATTTATTAAAGTATGCGAAATTATTTTAAGGGATTTGATTACAATGGCATTATATACATATATTATTTTGATTTAAATCATCATCAATTATTTTTCATTTAAAACTGCGTATGGTCTTAATATAGTAAAAGTAAGACTTTTCGCAATATCAAGAAAATATACCTTTCACTCAGATCGAGAATAATACTTAAGTCTCCCGATAATTTTGATATCGTGAGCGTAAATCCTGTGGAATTTCTTCTGCGTTGTCAAATCTATACTAGTTTATCTATTTGATAGCAAAATGTGCATCCGAAAGAGCAAAAAAGAAAGGTTTCTGCGAAGTTACATTTTCGCTCCGATTTTTGAAAATATTTTTAAAAATTGGAGAGAAAATGTAATTCCGCAGAAACCTTTTTTTTTTTTATTTTTTTTTCTATTTCAGATGCACTTTTATGCATTCAAATAGACCAAATAGTAACGATTTGATGACGGCAGTAGGAATTCCTTAGGATTAGCATTACGTTCACAAAATCGAAATTGTCGGTAGACGAGAGCCTATATATATATTCGGTCGCGAGTGGCTTTCCGACCCGGAGGAGGGGAATGAGGGGAGAGAGTTGATGACCTTGATGCAACAGCGTTGTTTCTAACACTGGACCAAGGGGTCCGAAGTTGACGATCCTACCAACCAGGCTGAAAAGATATCTCATCTGGCTAGAAGAGAGTCGTCGCATATATATAATCTCAGAAACGAGATGTTCCCCCCTCATCCAGTAAAATTTCAAAAATGCTTAAATTATTACAAGGTTAATCGAAGACTTTATAGCTACCCAAGAGGCTATTGTTTTAGTTGGATCATTTTTGGCGAACTAGATCACTTCAATTTTCATCGTTTGCTTAAATTTTAATTACATTTAGCTCAAATATATTCAGTGTAATAATTTTTCGTTTCCTTTAATTTTAATATCGGGGAAAGTTTACTATTGTCCATTTCTCGATATTCATCGGTTACTTTTATTCTTATATTTAATTGAGTAATTTAATAATAATTATAAAAAAGCGCACCTTGGGTGGCTATATCTATCCTTTGCAAAACTTTGCATAGAACTTATATTCATATTTTTTTTATTTATTTAATTTTATTTTTAATGTGTAATCAATTGAATGAAAGGTTTCTAATTAAATTTAAATATGCACATCTCTCTGTTGTTAAAATCCATGTTATTATGTTGCTATTTTCTTTTTGTATCCTTCTTGTGTTCATGGGAGGAAGAAAAAGAAATATATTTTTATTTCATTTTTTTAAAAAATTATCCTCATATCTCCTGCATGACAAGGCGGAGGAGTTCAGTTTGTTTTACGTGATTTCTCCTTTTTCTTACAAATTATTCCTTAAATTCAATGCCATATCAGTTTTTTGTCAACAATGCAAACCCTGACTTATCATCAGCCTACACTTATTCAAATCTTTCTTTTCAAGGCTGTGTTTGTCATCATGACCATAATACATTTATTGATTTGTTTTTTTACTATGGCACTCTGATTGCTTTTGTGAGATAAATTCATTCTCACATTACCATTTTAATGTTTCATCACTGTAGACGAAATGAATGAAAATAATCCGCAGATACCACATTCAAAGGAAGAAAATTGCATGCGATTATTTTTCATTTAAAAGTGTTTATGGTTTTTATAGAGTATGACCACGATTTTTTGCAGTTAGATAATATTGCTTTTACTTATGTCGAAAATAATACTTGATATCAAAGAAAATTATTTTAATTCATATGATATATTACTGATTTTTGAAGGCATTTATCGTAAAATCTTAACTATACCAACTTCGGGAATAAACATACCATCTTTCATAAACACAGGCCTCTCAGGGGCTTACCTTCGATAGGTAAACACGGGCATCATGATCCCGAGATGCTTTTGTGATCTTTTTCCTTTCCTATGGGGTTTACTGTCTTTGGTAAATGTGGTTGACGCGCCCCAAGATACCTTCTCTATTTTTGACCTATCTTCTTGACAGTCAGTTGTTACTATTTGCATTTTTTCTTGTCTAGATTACAGATACATATTGTGTGGCGCAGCATACTCTGATTCGGCTGCTGCACCATTAAGCTCCGCCATCATGGGGACATGGGTCAAGTTGAATGTTAGGAATTTTTGTGTCTAACACGCAGCAATCTCTTATCAACTCGAATTGTTTGCCCAGTTGAATTTCGAGCACAATTTTTTGCCTCTATTCTATCAATCAAATTAAAGCATTCCCCTAAGTAGTATTGGTAAAAGCTTTGATTTGCCTAAGACCCGAGGTTTAAAATTATGAGGTCCGTTGCCTATAGCCCTCATGTTTCAATGTGAAGGCTAGTGAAAACATGTTCAAAGGCTAGTGAGACGTTAATAAAGCCTATCAATAATCGTTCAGTTTTTCAATTGTTAAATTTATGTACCGT
The DNA here is from genome assembly GCA_019974015.1 of Nephila pilipes. Taxonomy (NCBI): domain Eukaryota; kingdom Metazoa; phylum Arthropoda; class Arachnida; order Araneae; family Nephilidae; genus Nephila; species Nephila pilipes. The sequence continues at coordinate 338,033 of BMAW01054425.1, forward strand.
GGCTGTGCCATAACAGATTTTTTAAAAAATTCTTATTAGATAGGCCATTTAAGCTAGAAAGCGATGCAAAATTGTAATTTTACCTAAATAATTCATTCCTCTAGGCCTGTAAGTGTATGAAACTTAAATTTTTCGTTACGGTTGCTTTTCTATATTTATCATGTTAAGGCAAAAATAATGAATGAAATACTATTCATAAGAAAATCTTGTTTTAGTTAAAAACGTAACATCAAAGAAAAATTACATTATGCCTATTTTTAACATAGTTTTAAGACTTCCTGTAATTATTACAGATATACAGAAAGATAGCATTTTTTTAGAGGAATGCGAAATGTTTCATTGTATTATGTATTAATAATCTCTTTGGGCAAATTATACCATAAAAGATCTATTTATACATGGTTGAAAATAAAAGGAATCTTCCATTAGTACATTGTTCTTTTGTTTCCAGCGGATTGGGACACATACAAAAATAGTCCCATTTTTGTGAGCGTAATTTAGTTCTGAGGTGAAATTATATAATACGTGTATACCAATACGAGTCACAAAAATCTTGTGTTTAATGATTACGTCATGGTTGAAAACTTGTTCACAATGAAACCCTTTTCTATTATACGACAGAAAGATCTGGAGAAATGTAAAGGCAATAAATACTATCTTCATGGACAATTTATTTCCTATTATAAGTTGAATGTGTCGGCGTACATAGTTATGAGATTTAAATACATTTCCAGAGAGAGAGAACCGTACGCGTGGGATAAATATCGATTTTAAACTTGATCAGCGGTGCGGATAAGTTTCGAATTCATCAGTAGCTAGTCAACACTATATTCCCAGAAACAATGTTTCGGGAAACCTGTTCTCGAACAGAGAAGAGGTTGAAAACGAACTAAAGATTGATGAATTCCTTTTCTGAAGAAAAATATTATTCGCGATTGTTTTGTCGAATCATAATCCAGTTGCAAATTCTTAAACGTAAGCATGTAGGCACAGTTGTGAAATTGAAGTTGGTTGCCTAAAGATATAAATCTTTAATTTATCATTTCCGAAACTGAAATCGTCATTAAGATGTATTATATGATGTAAAATCTTCATTTATCTTTGTAAAAATCTTTACAAATCTCAAAAATTGAATTAGAAAGTGTGAGATTAGTTTTGCATGTTGAATTACCGTGCTAATGATTTTAAAAAGTAAATGTACTTTCCTTGATCCTATTGATCGGCAAACTGATTCTCGAGTCACATACAGCTCTCTTGATATTTACGTGGATGCTATACAAGGAGTTTCGTAATTCCGGGTTTTGAGAGCTCACGATTAAAAAACTGTGGCTAATACAGTATATATATATATATATATCACTCGGCACAGAATCTTTCTTGAGTTTTTAAAAAGTATGCAGGTGTTCGGTACATGCATCTTTGGTGATGCAACCGACATTTTTCCATTGACGTCTCCTCGTTTGTTACAGTTCGCATGAAGTTATCAAAGAATACGTCACTCAGTTAAGTGAAGCATTTGTAATTCTCGAATTTTTTTGAAGCACCTGGATAATAATTTCGGCCTCGGTAGTGGTCGTAAACGTGGAGTTGTTTCAATCGAGCCTCTTTTTCGAGTCCTGATTTCACTAAAGAATAATTGTGTAGTGAAACTGATTAACATTAAATTTGTCGGGGCACCAAGTCCTCCATTGGTTTAGTGTAAAATTATGAGAAAAAAATACCAGATCACATCCTCATCTCTTGACTGTGGTTGAAAATTACATAAACGTCGTCAATAGTTTTCGTGTTGCTTTTGAGCGGTACGTTAATAAACAGTTAGGCAATCAACCTGGTAAATATTGCGTGTATATGTAAATTATTTCTATTAAGTTGTCGTACCTCACATGAATCGTGTGGTTGGCAAATTCTTCTGTTTGATATTTCTTGCTAGAATTACGTTGTACTGTCACAACCTATTGATATTTTTCGAATTCCTAGATGCTATTAGCCTTGTGAGCCCACCGTGTTTGTATAAATTACTTTTATCGATTTGTGTTTGCTGCCATAATGCATTTATAGTTGGAACTTCAAACTTGTGGAGATTTTTGATCTAGCGATATGTACCTTTTAGCTGTATAATATCATAATTTTTTTTAACTGTGAGCTCTCAAACTGTGATTGTAACTCGCAATGTAGACAATGGGCTTGGGACTGACTAAATGACTTTCAATATTTGGATGTCTTCAGAATTCAACCATAAATTGAAAAAAACTTGTGTGTAGCGATCTTGGTATCTTCGATTTTACATATTTACGTAAGGAGTTGTTTTCTGTGAAATATAAGTTTCTTTGATTCTAGGTTGTGGAGCCAGATTGTTTGACAACTTGGAACCATGACATAAATTTTAAAAACTATTAGTTATAAGCGCCCCCCCCCCCCGGAAACTTCGTAAGGAAATGCAAGCTTTTTGCGCT
>BMAW01054425.1:345485-411677 GCA_019974015.1 Nephila pilipes
CATATCACGGGAGTATCTTTCTTTGAAAAACATGTAGATTTGAATAAAGGAAAGACAAATAAGCACTTTAAAATTTATTTACCAAGATTTTTATTTAAGTATGCTAAAAATAATTTAGGTAGGTGGGAATGTATGCAATGCAGTGCATTTTAATTACATTGACATCGATTTTCGGTAATTCAAAAATTTTAGATCTTGTTTCAATTATTTTTATATAAATGAATCTGGGTAATGGAATAATGGTTAACTCATATTGTTCGCAGAATTTTCATGTGTTTTAAATAATGTTTTTCCCCCCACCTAAAAAAAATAACAAATTCATTGAACTTGCTTTTTTGAAGCTTTTCATTCGAAAATCAATCTTTTAAAGAAAAGTTTTTTTTCATACCTTCATAATATCGTTGATTTTTTGTTTAAGTGCCCTTATACCATCCTTGGATATACCATCTTCTATTAATTCCTTTTAGGGACCTCAGGTCATAAGAATAAGTAAATTCACTATTCTAATTTTCTGCACCAAAATTAATTTAAATCGTGTTTTTTTTTTTTCCCTCTTCTTATAAACGTATTCTATCAGTGATAGTAGTATTGGTGCGCATTTGTCACTTAAAACACCACATTGTTGTTTATTGTTTTTATTCAAGATGAACGATAACGATCTCCACTTTTTTTATATGTTTATAATAAAAAAAAAAAAAATAGGACGTGTTTGCTTAGAAAAAACGTGCATGTTTTAGTGAACATTTGTTTTTAATACAATTGATTTCCTTCGTCGTTTTAATATATGCATGTGCATTAGTGAACGGGCCTGTGTAATGGAAAATGTATTGGAGAACGGCAGTCCACAATCTTCCAATCTTATTGAACGTAAGCCAGCTTGTATATTGAACTAGATGATTTTATGCTTAAAAATTTATAAATATCAATTAGTTTGAACTGTATAGCAATTTAAACTCATACAAAATATGTATAATTTTCAATTCCAACCTTTAAAAAAAATAATGTAACGATAGCTTTAGTGAAATTTGGAAAACAAGCGTGTAAAAAATTTAATTTATAATGCTGAAGTTCCCTTAAAAATAATTCAGTGGAATAGATTCGCTCTGTTTCTTTCTCTGGTGCAATTACCCGTTTTCCCTGACATATGTAGCAATCGATGAGTGTGTGACGAAATTTTCTTTCCCGTTTTGAATTGATCAGTGTGCGTGGTTGAAAAAAGTGAAAGAAAATCTATCGATTTGTCAGTTTAGCTTCCAAAAGAATGCAAGATTTACTTAAGTGTACGCGTACTGCGATTTCTTTAAATATTTTCTTTTCGGAATCTTAATTGTCGTAAAGATAACTTGAATCGGTGCGCTCACGGATGACTTGGAAAGTTCTGGATAATGTTACCTGATGTTTCGTTTTGAATACTTTAATTGAAACATTTCGACAGTTTAAGAATTTTTTTTAAGCTTTATTTTGATTTTAGTGATAAGATTTTATCTTATGCAAAAAATAATAAATAAATAAGTGTCTGTAATTTATTATGTATATTTATGTACAATAGTTTACTGTTCTCGGGGAAAATGTAGAGTTTATTCATTTACCTTGCCATACATTAATTTGGGGATGAATTAAGAGTGATTTTTGAAATGTTATGTGTGCAAAAATGTATTTCCTCCTTGCCACATACAGATTTTATAAAATATTTTATCAGAAGCCTATATTTATTTCCTTAAATATTTTTGAGTGAGTGAAGGTTATTGGCGCAGGAGCCATATACGGCTATGCTGTGCCAAACAAGATTTAACTGTGGTCTAGACGTGAAAAATTGAAGAAAAGACAAAAATTGGTTGACAAGAAGGAGAGTCGAAAATCGAGAATGGTCGCTAGGGTAGCCCGGGAGAGCGTAACCCGTGTTTACCAACGACAGTAAACCCCATGGGAAAGAAAAAGATCACTAGGATGCCTCGGAGTCATGATGCCCTTACTTCCATGAAGAAGATAGGTGCTTGAGGTCCCCTGATATTATCCCCAGGGGCAGGGTGCCCAGCTATATCCCCAGATCCTGGGTACCCTTTTTAGTCGCCTCTTACGACATGCTTGAGCTACAGTGACTACTATTCTGTCATTCCCTGTCACCACACGGGTCTTAAATAATTTTAAAGTGTTATGGAGCAATACATAAAATTATGGAAAATTAATATTAATTGTTGAGCGAAATGAAAATATTAAATGAACAGATAGTTGAAAATGCTACTCTTATCCAGTGCAAATCTTTGGGGGTGACTTTACTGTTTCTATAATTCAAGGATCGCGTGAAACTTGTAAAAATCCTCCCGTTGACGTGGTGCGGAAGTTTGGAGAGGGAGATGGCACTCGTCCTCGTCACTTGACCGAGGTTCAAAATTACGAGGTCAGCCGTCAATAGTTTTCGCGTTACTTCTCAGTGCAACGTTAATACACAATCATAAACTTGTAAAAACACCATTTTCAACCGAGCACTTTTTGCAATAAAATTGAAACTTATTTTGCTTGATTTTTGCTTTCTTACAATTAATATTGAATGATTTAAAGTTTATATATATATATTGTAAATAAGTATTTAAAAATATTTTTTTGCACAGTATAAATAATTCTGACATTATAAAATAAAAACAGAAAAATATTTTTTTAAAAAAATTACTGAATGAATTTTATCTAAATTAAATAGTTGCGATTAGATATGTGAACCCAGACAAAAATAATTTCATATTGTAGTTTAACTCTCCACTTTAGAAATAACAATATCTGCTTGCAAATTATGATAATTCGTCCTGTAATGACTAGTTTAAAAACCACACAAGGCGCTTGTTGAGATCAAAAGAGCAGGCAATTTAAACCTGTGTAGAATAAACACTGAAAATTGTTTTTTTCTTCCCCAAGTTTGCTTTTGCATTTGTATTTTTAATATAAAACTAGACTTCATTGGAATTTGTTATTTAGTATAATGATCCAATTTGTCTTCCATACAAAATCATTTTCGTTCATTTTTTTAAAAATTGTATAAAATTTGTAATTGTTTTCAAGTACATAATTACCAAGAAAGAAAAACTTCTAAAATTATTCATTGTAAACTTTTAGAACGAAAATGTAAATTTAATTTCTTTTAATTATTTGTATTGAAATGTAGATTTTCTCTGTATTTATCTGTTATGTATTACCCTTTGAATAGATTTATATGTTATGTATTCAAAGCCACCATTTTCAATAAACTAATCCGTGAAGTTTGTTACTTTTTACTGTGTCTTTTATCTTTCATGTCTATCGATTTGTCAAGATTCAATTATTCTTAATGGTGCGTTTTGTATCAATATACATATCGAAAATTACTATAAATCTGCTTAAACTTTATCTTGAAATCTGTTATCTTTGATGTATTCCATTTGTCAAGATTCAACAACTCTTAATGTTACGTTCTGTATCTGTATACATATCTAAAATTATTATAAATCTGCTTAAACTTTATCATGAAATCCCAAAATCCCCTAGTTATTCTTGTTAAAATTCAATTCAGTTGCATACATTTGGAAAATTCTCCTTAGGAATGAATACATCATCAATTTGGCCTCCAGTTCTGACCGATTGTGTTTGGAATTTTTATTGTTCCATTCTGAAAGAAAACGATTCATGATTTTGTAATCCTTTAGTTTTTATTTGCTTGCGGACACATATTAAACATGACCGTGTGGACAGTTTCGAGAAAGTGTTTCTTTTCAGCGTCTATTAATTTGTTAGCTTTTTTTTCTTCTAGTTTTTTTATATTATTGTTTAATTAAATGATTTAAAAGTATGGCATTTCTATTTTGGTATGCCGTGATTACGAACCAGATAGGAATCTGATAATATTTATGGACTACTGTCATACGAGTTCAAACTTATCTGTTTCAACTGAGTGATTTCACTAAAGGTCAAATTGGGAAGATGGAGGTCCTTTGGAGCATATCAGAATCGTACGATGGAATATAAAACCATTAGTTGCGGAATTTTCGCTTTCTTAGTAAAAATATTGAACAGAAACTATTTCTTTCTGTGAAAGTAAACAATTATGGATTGGGCGTTTTTTTTTTTTTTTTTTTAAGTTTTTAAATATCAACGGGCTGAAAGAAATGGGTTTAGAAATAATTTATTTACTAATACTATTAAATAATTCTATATGTTTCAAATGATTAATATCTTTATCTATGTAGTAAATGGGTATCGATAAGACAAAGGAATTTTTTTTAAAAAAAAAATGAATAATTTTCTTAGTGTAATCCGCATTTTATTTATCGATTATTTTTCAACTTTTTGTTAATAACGTGCGTGGTGCTGTGAATATAGTAAAATTTGCTGTCTGTAAGCAGCATTTAATTTTAATTCTAAGCTAGTTTTTTTTTTTTTAATTATTTATTTATTTTTTAATACCCTGCTCATCAACTGAGAATCAACATTTATTACTAACGCTGAAGTTATTATTTAACGGTATTGTGCAGCAAACTACATACTGATATGTTTTGAAGTGGTTGTTGCGTAATTATTTAATTGACTGTTATAATTAAACGCGGTTTATTGAAATTAAATTTGTCCTCCAAATACATTATTACTATTGTTATACAAAAATTGTGACAAATACTGAAACATACAGTTATTGTACATCATGGATCAAATATTCCCATTTGTTGCAAGAGTTGCGCTATAAATCAACACCAGTTCCTAAATTTTGATGAATAACAGAATCAATTTGATAACATAATAAAGTGATACGTAGGATGTTGAATCTGAAAAAAATACAGCAAACTGTAAGCCAGATTGTTTGGTTGGTTTTATGGGGTATAGAGCAACAATGCCTATTATCCCCTTTAAAATGTTCTTTTAAATCAATAGATATCAAAATATTTCAAATTCTGCTAGAATTTTCTGAATATTTGTTTATTAACTACAGCATTGTTCAAAAGTTCTCTGAAAAAAAAGTAATATTGCTTTGTAAGGTCTATCTGAGTATATTCCAGAGGTGATTTTTATAGGACCCGTATTTTTACTACAAGTCATAAGAGTATGTTCCAAATCATTAATACGGTTACTTTGCCTTGTCATTTAAATTGAATTTGTGTGAAAGCCTGGGAGGTATGATCATTTTGCTAAAGGTTCGAGCGCAAAGTATTTCCTCTTCTATTTTTCTTCCAATTGGATATTATGTCTATGGTCGGTATGTTCCCGAAGACTGCGAAATACTTGCTCTTCCTTGGTTTTTTTTCTTTGTATTTTTGAAAATAGTACTGTTGATATATTCTGAGGCAACCCAGTCGATGGACTCCGTTAGTTATATTGCTAGACTGCCTGTTCATTCAAGTAATTTTCGACTCTACCAGAATCCAAAGCTGTATCGTCTAATTATGAAAATCCAGTTGGATAAATATTTTACTGAGTAATCTATGAATGACCTTTGATGGTAATTTTTTAATGCAGAGTAACTATTGATAGATTTTTGTTGAATTTTGTTAAATCATCTTAAGCTTGGCATATGACTGGGCTTCTACTGTAAAAATCGAATGAATATGATTTTCTTTATAAAAAAAAAGAAAAGAAATGCAAAATGCAAAAGAGGGTTTATTTTTATTATTGAAGCACCCTTATCTATTATTAAAAGCGTCTAGGAAATTATGATGTTCTATTTCATCTAACAGTCCACTTATAATAGAAATTGATAAATTTATATCTTGAATTACAAATTTATCGGTATATATCTTACATGGAAGTTTCGTGAAATAATATCAATCGAGGAATTAATACAATTTGTTGTCCATTAATGTCCAAAGTGTCAAATATATTCGTGATGTTTTTCCCCCTTCCATTATTTTTAGATTTCTTGTTCAAGAGCTACTGAGGTGCATAAGCGGAAATTTACCGAATGATATTTGAGGTATAAAAATTTATTTGTCAATCGTCTTATCTTACTGAAAGGACTTTTTGTTTAACCAGTTTTAAAGGTTACAAGCCAGATTTTCAACATTTTTTTTTAAATACATTACTATTACGAAAATAGATATTGTAAAATAGCAAACGATTTTGTTGAAACAAATGTAATTAATAACAATTTTATGAAGAACATAAAACTAATTTATCAAACGATATTATGAGAAAATTATTTGCAACAGTAAGTAAATGGTTATTATTTATTTTTGAAAATATTTGTGCGTACAAGCCGGAACACAAATTTTAACTTTTGTAAAATACTATAATGAATATATGTTATGAAATCATGTAGACTTACCAACGCGAACTAAGCGCATCAACTCCACTCTTTGGAATATTCATAATTTTTAAATGTACCCCCAGTTGGTAATGGAAAGTAATAATTATAACGGAGATAAATGTATATCTGGACCTAACAATCTATATGTATTCAACAATTATTCTGCTATTTATAATACACATACGTAATTTTTTAAAAAAAAATTCTAAAGGTGGAAATTTTCCTATATTGTGTTTGCAGTTATTTAATTAAAATGTAAACAAGAAACTTTAACATGTGACTTCGAGCTGTATATTTATAGGAGATTTAAGAATTGTCAAACTTTTTTAAAATGTATATTTAAAATCCACGAGTTAGGGGTTAATTGCCTCTACTTTCTTACATCTTATAAGTTTCTGCAAAGTAGCCTAATGCATAATTTGGTGTACTTCAGAAATTGACCAAAAAAGATCTTTTCATTTTACACATCCCCCCCCCTCCCCCCCCCCCAAAAAAAAAAATGTCTGATTAAAACAGTTGAAAGAATGAATCTATGATGTAATTAGTTTTAATCGAACTTTTTAATAGTTTCATTTTATTTTACTGCAGCGTGTCGAAACTTGATCTAAAGTTCATATCATGTATTATGTGTCTGTTATAATTGTATTGTGATGATATTAGATATTCATTCTAGGTTGGTTTCGTATAATGGCTTTTTCATTTCTTTTTTTTTTTGCATCTTAAGTGTTCATCCCGCCTGCCTTAAAAAAATTATACAGAGACCAATTATTAAAGCTGAGATACTTTTTCATATTTCGTAGTAAACTTTTTCACATACACACACCTCAAAATTCCCCTTCCCCTTATCGTATTTAACTCCTTTATTGGATGCGGCCGTAATATCCTAGTGATTCATGGTCGCGGACTCGCGGCCGGCGTTGTTTTCGTCGAGTCGTGGGTTCGAACCTTGATGCCATTAAAGTCCCGTTGGTGTGCTGTGGAAGTTTGGAGAGGGAAGGTGCCAGCTGGGGTATTGTTCTCGTCACTTGACTGAGGCTCAAAATTACGAGGTCCATCGCGAATAGCCTTTGTGTTACTTCTCAGAGAAACGTTAATAAGCAATCACAGGCTACTTCCTCCCTGCATAATTATTTTTGCTGTTTTATTTTTAAATAATAAATAATATATTTATTTATTGAAATAAATGTATTTCAAACAAATTTCATTGGTCTATCCTAATGAAGGGAATCAGATTTTGGAAATTCCATTCTCTAATTCATTTTTACAGAAGTGGAGAAATTTATCAATACAATTCACATCTATCAAACAAAATAAGATAATAGTTTTATCAATAAAATTTGTTATAATGTCAGTTATTAAACTCATTGTAAATTTTCGTACTCTGTTTTAGTTGTTCAAATGTGGTCTTGGCAATAAAATCTTGATTTTGTGTAGATTTATGCGAGTTTAATCGCATAATCTCCGCAATTGTTACGTCTCTCTTGGTAACATAACTTTTCATTTCTTATCGAAAATTAGAGACGATATCCTTCGTAATTTCATTTTGTTCCCTGATTCGACTAGGAATGAGCTCTAAAGCACCCATCTTCGCTCTACAGCTCCTTTCGCGTTCCATATTCCGAGCGTTTGACGGTGCGAAGCCAGCTTATCAAAGACAAAAAAGAAATCTATTCTCGGTTCCCAAAACACAAACATTTCTCAGGAAATGAATTTTTCACCCTACCACGAGAATTCCTAAGTCCTTTGTTGCTTCCGCCGTTAAATTCTACTACTCCTGGAGGAAAACTCGGCAGCCCCAGGGTTGAGTATGCCAATGACCCCTCCTACTGGTTGCGATGGACTGCTTCGTTCCTATACGACACGCTGCGATACACTCTGCCACTTTTGTTGCTTTTTTTTTTATTTTATTTATTATTGCCCTCGGTTTATCCTCGTTTTGCGTATCCTCCGCAGTAAGCGCGCATTTTGTAATTTCTGTTATCAACAGCAGCACGCGCTCCGTGCATCGTTCCGCAATTACGAAGAATGAAGGTATGTGGGAACTCGCGGTGTTGGTATCTTTTTTTTTTTTTTTTTTTTTTTTTTTTATGAGTTAAGGATTTTGTTAGTTTCGGGTTTTTTGTATTAGAGGGTGATTTAATTTTATTGATCGTGGATGTAATTTGGGTTTTTTTTTATAACGTTTGCTTATGTGTGGAAAAATTGGATAAATGCTCTTCTTTTTCCACTTGTGTTGTTAATTCTTGTTTATGACCTTTTTTTAATAACGAAAAAATTTTATGGGGTTAATTTTACTTCTCATTTGTGTTCACTACACTGTCGCGATATCTTTATTACAAATCTTATGTACGTTTTTAAATCTCTACACCTTCTTAACTATCAGTCTGTTTTTATAGAGCAATAAATCTTTTTTTCCCCCTTCCTCGCTCTCGGTGAGTATGAAAGCATGTGGAAAAATTGAAAGAGAAAAAATACACGGATGAATTTTTTTTCCCAATAAAATTAGTTGTATGTTCTTTTTATATACATAAAATTTCGTTAAGTTTTGTGTAAGTATTCTTTATTAGCATTGTTTTGTTGGAAAATTACAAATTCGTTGAATGAAAGTTACCGACCTATTTTGTCGTACATGCGTGTATGTTAACAATAGCTCCATACATGATTTCCCTTTTTTTTTCCCCCTGTATATCTTTCTTTTGCACTTTTTAATTTGTTAAAAAATGTGTCATTTTTACAACGTTTTTCTGAATTTCACTTGGTGTGTGTGTGTGTGTCATCAAATTTTCGATCGTTAATTTAACCAACTTCCCATCAAGCTAGAGCTCTGAAATTTTGGGAACTGTTCTTACTTGCCTAACAATGCAATATTTAGATATTTGCTTCCAGTTTTAACTAATATTTCAATAATTTTTTTAATAAACTTTGCCGCCATATAAAAACGTTGTTTTTAAAAACGTTGGTTTTTAATTCGAATTATTATTGTTTGATTTTATTTTAACATTATTTACATCAAGTAGTATTATACTTACTAATTTTGAATTTTAGTAGCTAATGAGTAACTTTATAAAAAATAATAAAAACGTCTTGGAATGACTTATTTCGTAATATTTTGTATACGACATAATTGATAACGTTATACACCAAACGAAAGAAGCTCTGGAACTATGTAATTGTTGAGCATATTTTTAAGGGTTATGAATACTTAAGCTCCAATTTCATAACATAAATTGGGGATAATTTTTTTATTTGTTATTGTTAATTTTACTAAAAGTTTATGATGCCTTATTTTTAATTTTTCAGCTGCTCATATGGTTTGTTTTATAATCATCTGAGAAAACTTTTGACAAATCTGTAGTCATTGCATAAATTTAAAATGTGATGTATCCTGAAGTCAATTATAAATGAATGGTTCTTAAAATTTAATTTTACGAGACTGAATACTAATTATTTGAGAAATTCTTTTAACTGTTTGTCTTTCAATAAAATATAAATCTGATGAAATGACAATAATTTCACCGAAGAGAAATGTTTTAATATCCAAAGTGTATAGCTTTTCCAATCCATTATGGGGGGGAAAATACCATGAAAAATTCCTACTTTTAAAAATTCTACACCATGGATGTCTAAACTATGACCGTTTGAGAGCCGCAATGCAAAAAAAAAAAAAAAAAAAAAATTGCTGGCCCGCGCTTACAATATTTTTTCAACAAATTGAAATAAAAATTAAATCTATGTAGTTTTATTAAAATAAATTAACTTCTTTTTATTATGATTTTTTAAAATTTGAATTAGATATGTATAAGTGCGCATTTATTTTAAATTTGTAAAAGTTTCGTTTCATTTAGTTTGGATTTCATAAAGATGGAAAAAATTCTAATTAATGAGATGGATGAATTTGCTTTTGTTGAACAAGCAAATCGATATCGGGTTAAATAGACGAAATAGTAATGCTTGCTGCATTTTTAAGATGTTTGTCAGTGATCTTTGCCCTGTTTTTGACTTTTGTATACTTCATTCTTGAAAATAATTGTTCACAAATATAAGTACTGCCAAAAGCTGAAGACATTAATAAAGCATGATTGTAAAAAATAATTATTTATTGTGGAGTAGGTTATCTTTATAAAATTCCAATAAAGAAACATTCCTAAATTTTTCTTTCAATTGAATGTCAATTTGCGGTTCAATGCATTCCATTTGAAGATTTGAGGGTAATTTATTTATTTCTAGAGAAAATAAATTAGAAAATATGTTGAAATACTCTTCATTTTTTCAAAAATTTTGAAATCTACTTTCAAACTCTTAAATTAAATCAAAAATTAATGCAGCATATTTTGTGCAACTCACAGGTTTATGCGCAGCCAAAGAACTGAAATGTGTCAAATCTTACTTTTATTTGATTAAGCCAAAATTTCAATTTTCTTTCAAACGCTGTAATTGTTTGGAACATATTAGTAATAAATTGATTTTTTTCCTTGAAGTCCCAAATTTAAATCATTCAAATGTTCTGTTTAGTCTACTAAAAAAGCTAAATCTAAAATCCAATCTTGGTCCTCAAATTCATTCACAGGTTTCCCTTTTGTTTCGATAAATATTTTTATTTCAGTTCTCAAATCGTAAAATCTTTTGAGCATTTTCCCCTTTCTGAACCATCTTACTTCTGTATAATAAATAACATCTGCAAATTCAGTGCCCATTACCTTAAGAAACTCTTCCAATTGTCTATGATTAGTCATTTTGCTCTTATAAAGCTAATGGTTTTTATAGCAACACTTAATACACTATCCATTTTTAAAAAATTTCACATAAATTACCCTGATGTATATTACAATGAGGCCATCCAGATCGTATTGCCGGCTGCGACGGCTTCATTATTAACCATTTTAACGAGTTCCCCATTTTTATCAACCATGGAAAAGGGCTCCATCGGTTATGATAGCTGATAATTTTTTAATAGATAAGGAAAACCTTTTCATCGAATAAATCTACAGACCTGGTTGTGTCTTTTAACGATACTAAAGCAACCATTTCTTCCGTGATATTATAATTTCCATAGATTCCTCTTATAAAAATTGCCAATTGTGCCGTATCACGAGCGTCAGTGTTTTCGTCCATGGCTAACGAAAAAAATTTTTAAATTAGTACAATTACTTTTTAAAGACTTTTCAACTGAATGTGTAAATTTAAATATTTTCATAATTTGCGTTTGGGCCGCACTTTAGACAAACATGTTCTAAACGGTCATATAAAAGCACTTTGTTTCTTAAAATAATATTCACATTTGTTTACACTACCCAATGCATTTATCAAAGGATATGCTAGTCACACAAGAAGTGCTTATGTTTTGTTAGTGTATTTTTCAGTGGAGGAATAAGTTGACATTCATTCTTCCAGATCTGTCTCAGAAAATATCACGCTTAAGTTATTTCCTGTTTAAATAATAGAAGCATTCTCTACATGTAGAAATGCAAGGAAACTTATTCTAAACAAATCTTCTAGTTAGTATTTTCAACTCGTATAAGAAAATATTTTATTGAACTAATTAATTGAACGTGTTAATATTAGTGGAAAGAACTGTCATGCTTTGTATTCGTATCGATTTTAGAAATGATATTTGTTTAAGTAATTTTCCGTCTGTAAAATTTCGCTACTTGTGATGTAATTTCGAAAAGAATTTTTAGAACGCAAAATTAAATGGATCTTTTTTTTGTGTGTGTGTGTGTATTTGTTGATCATAATTTTTGGATTTAACATCAACCGTGCAAATTTAAAAATTGTAAACATTTTCCTTTAAGTACTATCTATGTGACTGATTTGTGCAATAAGAAAAAACTTTTCAAGTATGGATTTTACATTTGTATTAAATATATAAATTTGAAGCACTAGTTCATATTTTTAATAGAATGTTCAAATAATAGCATTACTAATTTTGTTTTATTTCATTTCTCAGGTTTGCAGCTTGGTGGCATCCAATAATGCCTTCAGCGCACTTGACTTTAAAAGAGGAAGAAGTTGTTAAGTTGTTATTAGAATTCCTGTCTAACAGAGAGCTTAGTATATCACAACTTTCGGTTGAAAGAGAGACCGGTGTCATAAATGGAACGTTTTCTGATGACATTCTTTTTCTCAGGCAGCTGATCTTAGATGGTCAGTGGGATGACGTTTTAGAATTTGTGCAGCCTCTCGAAGGAATAGAAAATTTCGATTCCAAGCAGTTCCATTATATAGTTATCAAACATAAATATATTGAATTGCTATGCATACGCTCCGAAACTGGAATCTTCCAAAATGTAGATGTTGCGGTTGAAGAAGTTGTCAAGAGTTTAGCTGATCTTGAAAAATATTGTCCTTCTAAAGAAGACTACAACAACCTATGCTTACTAGTTACATTACCAAGACTGTCTGATCATTTTGATTATCGCAATTGGAATCCCAGCAATGCAAGAGTCAATTGCTTCAAAGCAGTTTATCCTCTTGTGGAAAAATTTTTACCTCTTGATAAGAAGGGAGTTGAATCACATACAGCTAAAGGTGACAGGTTAATACAACTAATTATTAAAGGTGTGTTGTATGAATCTTGCGTAGAATATTGTCAACAAAGAGCAACAAGTGCAACATCTGAAATGCAAGAGATGGGGTTCTCACACATTTTAAATGGTACTGGTTTTAGTGACTCTGATTTAAGTTTGCTTTCTTGGCTTCAGTGCATTCCCCCAGAAACATTTTCATACCCATTCGAGCAAAAGACACTAAGTGTGGATGTTGAGCAATTAGATAAGCCTTCTCTAGAAGCTTCGTGGTCAGAACAAATCCTAGTCGCACCTATCAAACCAAAAATATTTCCTCATTCAGCTATGCCTTTTACAAGACTGAGGAGTTCAGATTTTATGTCAAAATCTTTGACTCCTAATCTAGATGGACTAGGCAATGGGCGAAATACTATGGCATACTCTGTTGGAGATCTTTCAAATATGTCACGGTCTTATGCTGGCTTCCATCTTACAGGTAAAAAAGCAATGAACACATCTGTAGATCGCCTTTTTGAAAGCAGTGATGTGTTCAGCACAAGTTGTGCAGATCTTCAGTCAGATCTAGAAATGACTCATATATCTTCTAAAAATAAATTTACAGTTCCACCTAAGATTTTAGAGCAAGTAAGCCCCAAGGCTGAAGATGGTGCTATAATAAAAAAACAACTTACAGAAAAAGAAAATTCATTAAAAGATACTGGTCTTGAGGAAGATTCTTTAAAACCATCTTTTATTGGTCATACTTCCAAGTTATCTGTTGATAGCTCTTCAAATAGTTCTGCCTTTTTCACTGATGGGAATAATGTCTCAGACTTGTGGAAAGAATTTCACAGGAAACAACTTCTGACAAAAAATGTGTCACATGATGTTTCTAGTATTGATGTGTCAGCTATTTTGCAAGAAGAAGCAAATGTACCTAGTAGAAACTTGACTAATACAAATACTGACATAAAAAATACTTGTGTTTCTCTTCCAACCCCTATTTCTCACTTGGTTCACACAAAAATGCAAAATCAAATAGATAAATTTCCTACAAGCACTCCTAAGCCAATATCCAATAGAAACTTGACCCCTGAAATTCAAGGGTCTCCTATTCTTCCTCGTAATGATGCCAGTTCTTTGGATGGGTCATCTCTACGCTCTGTGCCAGTCACTAGGAATCTCAGCTCAGCTTCAAATAATTCATGTGATTTAAATCAATCAGCCAATGTCAATGTATCTCAACCATTTGATACTCCAGGGTAAATATATAATGTTTACTTTTTGTCAATTTTTCATAATTGTATATTTATTTTGACCATATAGTTGTATATTTTAGTTGTGTACTTTGCTAAGTTCCATCAAATAAGGATCTCTTAGGATTATTACAATATTTAATGTAAAATATTATGTGCAAATTATTTTTTTAAAATCATTTCTCTTCCAAGTTGAAACAAAAGATTATCTTCGATATACATTTTAAGAAAACTTAAATAGGAAACTGTTAAGTGTATTTTTTTTCTAAATCTAAAGAATTTGCAAAGAGAGATTTAAAAAAAAAAAAACCCCTATGTTTTTTTTTTTTTTTTTTTTTTAAAGTTGATTACGTTTAATAAAGGATTAATCTGTGCAACAAAGTAAACTCTGAAATGTCCATCCTTGTTCGAATACATATTGTTGTTATATATTAAACTATGTTTTGGTAAGGGATTAAAAAAGGAGTGCTCAAAAACGTAAATTTCATCATTAAAATGTGAGGGAGACTCTGGAATATTTTTCATTTAAATTGCACAATTCAGTCTGAATAAAACAATTATTTGTTGTGTACTGAAGATACACCAGTGTCAAGTGGAAAATATTAAATTGACAAATGATATGATTTTAGACAAAATGCCCTGAAACACTATTTCAGAACATTTCTAATAAAGAGTCCAATAAACGAACAAATAAAAATGAAACAAATTTAATAAATATGTTTGTATGTAGTTGTCCCAAATTGGACCACACTTGTACTTTTTTAAGAAGTGATCAACTTTGTATATTGTAATGACTTCTATAAATAGATCCTTTATAAGAATATAAAATGGCAAATTCTTTACAGCCCTTAAGTGAATTTTTATATTTGAAATATTATATGAAAAGTAATTTCCTTACACTATTTTTGTTCATTTTTATGCAACACAACCTAAAGTTTAAGTAAGAAATTACATAATTCAATTAAATTGTAAGGACATTTTGGGAATTATTTATGTTAGCTTAAGTTGTTAATATTTTCATTATAACATAAGAAATAAACAAAATAATATTTATATTCTTAAAGGAAATTATATATATATAATTAAGTTACCAAAGACCTCCATACAGCAATTCAGAACTACTGAAACTAAAATGTAATTTTGCAAGACTTAACAATAATTCCACTGTAGAAATCTTTGATGATAAATATCACATCTAATAGTTACAGCTATATAAATGTTATATTAAAATGAAAGCCAAAATGTTAATTGTGAAAAAGTGAGAGCAAAAATTGTAATTTTTTTATAGGATTTTCAACAAACAATTCAAATGAATTTTATTTTTAAATAATTAAAATCCATTATATGTATGTGTGTTTTCCATTAAACATAAATAAAAATCTTTTAAAACAACACAATCTATATTGATTTTTCTCATTTATCTATTTATAAGATTGGAATTGATATAACCTCTCGGGGGCTTACCTTCTTTAGGCATGTATGGGCATCATGATCCCAAGGTACCTTAATGATTTTTTTTGTCTCCCATGGGGGTTACTGTCTTTGTTAAATCTGGTGACACTTTTCTGGGATATGCTACCAACCCTCTATTTTCAGTCCCTGTTTATGTCGACCAATTTTTACTTTTTTCAATTTTTCTGACGTCTAAAACACAGTTTCATCTTGTTTGACACAGAATAGCCAGATTTGGCTCTTACACCATAAACCTCAACTTTCACTCATTGGAGAACTTGATAGATTTCGTGGAAGTTAAAAGGGTTTGTTAATATACTTTGCACATGTCAATTGAACGTCATTAGAACAAGTAACTTTTCATTAAAATTAATTGTTCATTCTGTGCAAATACTATTTACATGTAATTTTTAGGAACATATAAAAAGTTCAAGTGTTTATAGTAAGCAAATTAAATTTTTACTGTATTTCAGCCTGATTGGATAAATGGATATTTTTCATATAGTTCCAAAGATATCTACTTAAAGAAGTTCAATGTATTTCATTTATAAAAATTGATGTAGACTTTTCTCATTGTGTATGTGTGTGAAATGTCACATTATATTAGATGTATAACTGTATAAGCCTGTATTCAAGAACTTCAAACTTAAATATACTTTGAAATTTTAATTTAGTTTAGATATAACTTCAGCAGAACAATGAAATCAGTAAATATGCCTTACATGCATCTTCCATATGGTCTCTAGTTTTACATACGCTGAAACACACGCAAAATTAATAATTTATTTTCAGAACATTAGAGATAATTATGAACAATGCAAGGGATAAAATAATCTGCATGTGATTATTGATATTTTAAACACATATTGTAATAAGCTATAAAAATAAAGATAATAAAAATTATGAAAATTATGCAAATAAAAAAAAATCCCAAAATTTGAATTTATTCAAAAGATTGTATTATGTAACACGGAGAGAGACATTTGGCTTAAAAACCAGATCGCAATTTTTTATTTTATTGCTAACAATTTATTCATTATTTCTATTTTAATTTCAAACAATGGGCTTTATCACATTTGTGTTTTGTGAAATATAAAATTAAAACCTCTATAGTTAAATATAATTCATATCATAATTAAAAAATGTATTGATTTCAAAAGTACAATAAAGCATTAGATGCACTTAAAACTGCTGAATTCTCTACATATGTGTGTGTGCGCATGTATTTGAGAGAGAGAGAATTATTAAGATTCATGGCTGTGTAATAAGAACAATTCTGAATAAATTCTGTTTATTCCTTTTGATGTGAGAGAAGCCATTTTACATACATTTTGAGAATATCACAGAGCAGCTCTAGCATACATGGTCAAAGTGAAAATGAGAGAATTTTACCTTGCTTCAAATTTGGAGGAAAGGATTTCTCAGGGACTGGTTAGAGCTGAACAGTCTAATAGGAATAGCCCTACATGTCTGTGAGGCTGCGAAAAGTTGATTTAGTAGATTTTACTAATACATTGACTCATAAAGTAAAGGAAAAATTGGATTTGTTTCAGAAAATTAGGATGAACTCTTTACTGTGAGTTATAGAAAGGGGGAAATTAAAAAGTTAAATTGTTATCAAGTGAAATCATTTTTATTTTATTTTCAGGCAGAATTCTTTTGAGGAAAGTATTGTTTACAAAATCGTGTGTTAAACTTTTCCATGAAATTCACAATTATATTTAAAATGTGCATTATTTTTGTGAAAGATATATAACACAAATTAAAGTTTTCATTAAAAAGAGAAACTCTTAAGATTTTTTTTAATTTCAATCTTTATTAATTGGATATAATTTTTCATTAAAGCATATCAGTAGCTACACTATTGCGTTTAAAATTTTGCAGTGTGATCTGGCAATTTAAATGTATTTGCCATGACTCGCTCATAAAAATGTAACATGTATTTCTGTTTATTGACATGAAATATGTGACTCATGGAGAATTGATATTTTAAATATTTTACTGTGTAGGATTAGTTTGAGGCATTCATTTATGTCCTTTTTTTAAAAAAAAATAAATCCACAGCTTTTCAATGCATTTTTGATATATCTTCCAAATTTGATATTGTAAATTATCTATAATTTAAAAATGTAAGTTCCAGTATCTTAAAAGGACTAGTATGCTTTGTGTGTATTGTGAATGCATCAAATGTCATATTAGTAATTTTTAACTATACATTTCTATTTCTAACTGTATCCCATTTGCCTGAGTATTTACCAGATATCAACATAAAAATTCTTATTCTGATTCTAGTCTGTCTCCAAGAACCTTCATATAGCTTTCAGTATGATGTTAATTTCAAAGGAACCAATTTTTTGTCATCCCATAATGGGCTGTTATTTGAAATTCTCTGAAAAAGGAAATGTATGTACTTTTTATTCTGTAATGTGAAAAAATTACCAATATAAAATTTCATCGATATGAGAAACTTCACCCCCCCCCATTGTATTTTACTTCCTTTGGAATACTCCCCTTCAGGGTTAACCTTCTTTAGGTAAGTACGGATATAATAACCTCCAGGCACACTAATGATTTTTTTTTCTTTTGCCATAAATATAACCTTATTTTTACTCTTCTCCTCTAATTTTTTATGGCATCTAGATCACAGATGCTCATCATTTGGTGCAGCATAGCCAGATTAGGCTTTTGCACTATAAATCTCAACTCTCACTCATTGGAATACTCGACAGGTTTTGTGAAAGTTAAAAGATAGATGTTACAAAATGGAAAAGGTAGCTAATTACCCATGAAAACATTGAGATATGTACAAGATATATCTCATATATCATTAGTTTTAATAGAATAAAATAAATATAAGTCATGATATTAAAGATAGAAATTTTAAAGCGGAAGGGAGTAACAGTGACATCTATCAAAGGTGAAAAATGACTACTATATGCTGAATCAAACGAAAATTAAATTTAGAGCAGAAAAATTAAGGGAAAACATTTAAGTAATTAATTTAAATTTAAAAAACAAAACCTGTATTTCCTCTCTCATGGTTATATTTTAAATTACTCTCGATGAAATTCAAAGGTTAATGAACTTGCCAACAAAATTCGTGAAAATTATCTAGGTTTTTGTAAATATTATTGTATTTTAATCCCAAATCTAGTGTTATGTAAAATATAATTATAAATGTTTCTGAAAATACTAAGACACACATAAGGAACTAGTCCATAACAGGGTTACTTATGAATCTTAAAGTTAAATTTATTTCTTATCCTAAATATTACTTTGAATTTTATAATTATTAGTTTGCATTAATTTTAATCACTCTGGATATTGTTTATTATATTTATTTTTAAAAGATTAATAATATCATCAGTGCATCTAAAAACATATTAAAATTTATATTCGCTATAATTATATTCATAATGTAAATAAATATTAACCATACAATTACTTCCAGACCCACCAATGGTGTATCTATAATCTGTTGATATAGTTTGTTCTTAAAAGTTATATAATTTTCTATTTAAAACTAAGTTACTAAAATTTTCATATGTTATAATCTAAGTAATATTGAATTTCTTATAAATTTCTTAGAACGTAAATAAAATCATCTAGATCTGTTGAATTAAAAAGATCTTCAAATTCTCTACTATAAACATCACAAATCTGTTTATTTTTAACATATTTAATGATATCAGCACCATTTTTAATTACAGCAGTTTTATTCAAATTATGTATAATATTTTGTTTAATTTTTTTGTAATGCCTTTCAAGCAAAAGTTATATAAGTAATCGATCCATTGGTAACTGTTCTTTAAATTTGATAGAGTTCTATGAAATTTTATCATGAAAAAAATGTGAGATAATTTAATCTTATTTATATTAAAACAAATTTTCTTTTATAATTCTATTAGAAATTTGTTTTTGACTATTGCTCACCATTTTAAAAAAATTATTATTCTGAAGATACTTATTAGTTAAATTAATGTTGATTTTTTGTGTGCAAAATAATAGTATAATTATTACGTACTTTGTCTACTTAACCTAATGCAAAGATATCCTGGAGATTAAAAATAACTTTTTTAAATATTTCATATAAATATCCTCATTATTATTAAAATCTACTTTTATGAAGGCTAATTTTTTAATATATGTTTATTAATACAATATTTAAATTCTTTGAACATTTCTATTGTTAATTTTATTAATTAAGCATTAAAACTTTTTAATAAAATTATCTATATCTAAAATTATTTTGATTATTCACATAAAAATTATTATATGAAATGTTAAGTTAGTGCCTTTATATATTATAATTCAATTTTTTATCATGAACCATTTTTTAATTTCCTGAAATAACATGTTGATTTTCCTGTGCAAAGTAAAACAAATAGTACTATTGTTTTAATTGGATTTTCTTATTATGTCCATGCAAAGCTAGTAATCATCTTCATATAAGAATTATGAAATTAATTTATTTCATTAATTTGTCATATATTTTCAAAAACAGTATTCAAAAAATTATTAACATGATCCAACTTTGTAATTTTTAATATACTTTTTCCTAAATTTCCACTGAATATTTTTAATAGCAGAATTTTTTCTTGTTTATGAAGCAAATAATTGAAAAAATTTCGATATTAACTATTATCTATCATTAGATCAGCCAGATATTCTTATGATAAAATCTTATTCATGTATTAATTCTATTAATATTGTTTTAAAATTTTCAAGTATTGTTATTTCAATTTTTAAGTTATTTATTTTGATTCAAAATATTTATTATATATCATTACATTATTATGTTACAAATCATAATGCATCAGTTGTACAATATTAGCCTGAATGAAATGCGACACCAAAATTTTTTATAAAGGCAGTTAGAGAAAAAAAAAATGATGAATTTAATGTAAACTAGTCATTTTGCTTAAAAGAATTCAAAGAAAATATAATTTAGTCGAATAAGTCAGATTTATTTAAAATAATATCACAGGTTACATTCATGGTAAGTAACATAAAACAAATTTGGCAATATTAAAAAAGTAATGAGAAGAGTTGTTACATTCCATTACCTTGACCTCAAATTGAGCTAGTCAATATTTTAATGGGTAATGATTAATCAAAAAGTATCATGTTGTATTCAAGCTGTTGCAGTACTTTCTTTATATGTTATTCAATTTCTTTTTAATTTGATAGGACTATAACTGGAAATTCACAAAAGAGCAGTTCTGGTGGATCTATCGGCAGGGGATCTTGTTATTCTCCCATTCAAAGGAATATTTCTCCTATTGAACAGGAAAGTACAGCATATAGACAATCACCAGTGTCTGTACCAGTGTCACCTTCTGTGAAAGTAAGCTTGTAATTTTGAATTTATCTTTTTATAAAAGAATTTTTATATATAAACTACTTAAGCTTTTTTTTTTTTTTTTTTTTTTTTTTTTTTTTTTTTTTTCTTTCATTGCCTGAAAATTTTCATCTTGAGGAATTTTATATTTAAGAATTGCAATTTCAATATCCAATTAAATACCAAATTTATCTATTTGACTTCCTTTTCCTACCTTTAAAATCCTAAAACATTACTCTGCTTATTTTTCATTTATTATTTTAATAAATATATTACTATATACTTGTTTAGAAATATTCTATTCTATCTTGCATCTCAAACAAACAAAAAAATTGTGCATTATTAAATTATTAAATTTCTGTGAGTTATTGCCCCCCCCCCCCCCATTACTTCCTTTAAGATCTAGACTATCTCGAATGAGCTACTCTGCTAATGTTACAAAATACATTTGAAGAATAAGCAAAATGTTTCTGTATTTATGCTTTTAGTTTACTGCTATTAATATAGATATTATATAAATTATAATTGTACATAATTTTTAATGCTTGTATTTGATTCTGATGACCATATTGTTACTAACTACTAGTTAAAAATGTATGAATGAGTACAAGTGTATCTCATTGGCTTGTTTTATAAACTTGCTGGTTCCAATGTAAATAAGTTCTCTTCAATTTAATTTCTGTTGTTGCAAGATATTTTTTCCTAATTTACTTTTTCTTTTTTTGAAAAAGAGATATGTAAACATAAAGTGGCACATTCTATTTTTGTAGTGTGTTTTATTTAAAGCATGAAAACTTATATAATAAGTTAAAAAATACTATTTCTGTTGAGAATTTTTTTAAAGTGAAATTTAGGTGCATTTCTTAATTTTATTTTACAAAATATATTTCCTCTTTTAATATGTTTCATACACTTTAAGTGTGAAGTTCCATGGAAAAAAAATCTATAACTTTATAAAAAATTATTTATAATTTATCAGTACATGATTCATTTTTTCCCCTTTCTTTTTTCAGCAAGTACCACCTGCAATAACTCGAGTAAATACTGAAAATAATGACAATACAAAACCACATTTCATAACTGTAACACGTCTAGAGGATGCCCAGGCTATTCGAACTGCAGAGTTTCATCCATCTGGACAACTTTATGCAATTGGATCTAATTCAAAAACTTTGCGGATTTGTGCTTATCCTAAAATAACAGATCTGAGGTAAGTTTTCTTTCGTACTGTATTGTATAAAACTTCCATTATGTAAATATTATAAATATTTTTTTTTGAGTAAAAATCATTAGATTTACAGAGTAATTATAATTAAACTTAAAGTTTCAAAATGCTGTAAAAAAAGAACGACTGATCAGAATGACATCAAATTTGAATGGAATATTATTGAAGAAGGGGGAAAACATTTGGCATAAGAGAAATAAATTAAAAATCTTAGCAACAGATGGTGCTGTAAGCATGATTTAAAAAGGTTCGATTACAAATGACAAATGAATCGTAAAACAATGACTAAGGTGTAAGTTACATGTTAAACCAACTGTACTGTTCAGGGTGCATGACTGCTCAGGTGTGATATTGCTGGTCACGTTAGCCCATCCACCACAGCAAGGTCATATCACATTGGATGGGGAAAATTGGTTTTTAATTGTCCTGAGGCTAAAAACCATATAAAAAGCATCTATCAAATTGTTTTTTATTTGTTCTGAGGCCAAAAACCGCATAAAAAGCATCCATCAAATTGGTTTTTAAATTTTGCGAGACTGGTGCAAAACATGTTCAATATGCTTTTCACCGTTGTGTGCAACAAAATGAAATCAAGAAACAGCATGTTTCACAACTGATTGAAGTGTCTCCGGGGTCACTTTCAAAATGTGTTGCGTAATGTGTTCCTTCTGTTCAGCTAAGTATACAATCGTAGCACTGAACACTGCATCTTTCAGATAGCCCCACAGCCAGAAGTCACACGGATTAAGATTAGGTGATCAGGGCAGCCAGGCTGTAGGGAAAGGATGGCTGATAATTCTAGCATTTCCGAAATGTGATATCAGCAGCTGCTTCACTAGATTTACAATGTGCAGAGGAGCGCCATCTTGCATAAAAATGTTCCCATCCACACATCCATGCTGTTGAAGATCTGGAATGACATGATTGCGCAAAAGACACTCATAGCTCTGACCAGTGATAGGAACAGTAACAGGATTGAAAATGTCCGTCTCCTCGAAAAAATTGACATATCCTTTCAGATGAAAATGGGCTTCATCTATTCACATAATTTTCCACGGCCATTCTTTGTCCACTTCCATGCGAGCAAGAAATTTTAAAGCAAAAGTCTCTCTTGCTCGCAGGTCAGAACTCCTGTACATGGCTAATTTTGTAAGGATAGCAATGAAGGATGTTTCGTAAGATCTTATGCACCGTGCTCACAGGCCTGTCCAATGTTCGGACTATTCCCCGTGCACTGCACGGTTGCACACCATCCTTCGATTCCTCCTGTACTGCTGTTGCCACTTTTTCAACGACCGTCAAATCAATTTTTTTCCTCCTTCTACCAGATTGCACATCAAAAGAACCTGTCTTTTCAAAATTCTCAATCATTTTCTCTGGACCATTGGCAGTCATCGGTCCAACACCTTTTTTAATACCCTTGAGTGTCTGGAACTTCTGCAGGGCATGGTCCTGAAGTGAGACAGTCATGGCAAACTTCTCAGATGCAAAACGAGGAAGGTCTGTGTACCCGGCGTTTTCATAACAACTGAAATGAGTTGCACACATGACAAGTATTTTTATTTACATATTCTGACGTTTTCAGTGCTGTATGTTGCTAAAATTTAGAACTTTTTTTTATATATACCATACGTTTTCCCATTTCTTCAATAATATTCTGTTCAAATTTGATGTCATTCTGGTCAGTCGTTCTTTTTTTACAGTGTTTTGAAACTTTAATTATAATCACCCTGTATGTATTCATATTTAATATATCATATATCAATATAAGTTTGCATATTTTTGTCTTTTAATAGGGTTTTTTTAAGAATCTTTTTTTTTTTTTTTAATTACTAATATATCATGTACATTTTTGGTAGAATCTTTGTTATTTGCCAAGTAATATAAAATAGTATTTATCTAGCTGGTAAAGATATATTTTTAAACTTTATTTATTCATTTTTATAATCATTTTGAAGGAATATCAGCAGCAATTTGTATTTGATATGTTGTACTTTTATAATTCACTGCTAGTGCTGTTTATGTGTGAAATCCATTTATCTAAAGAAGAATCAAGAAACATAATTCTCAAAAAATATTTGATATTGTTGCCATTTTTTAGTCATTCATAGAACTGTTCATTGCCTTATTTTTTCAGAGATGATCATATTGTTCATCAACCTACTGTCTTATACAAAAAGGTGAAACATCACAAAGGCTCCATCTATTGTTTAGCATGGAGTCCAAGTGGTGAACTCCTTGCTACCGGCTCCAATGATAAGACAGTAAAACTCATGAAATTTAACATGGAAACATGCAATGTCGACAGTAAGAATTCTTTTTATTTTTTGATTATATTAATATAAAATTTGTTGTATTTTATAAAATAAGATTTTTAAATTAAAGAAGTTTTATGAAATCATTTTAAAATCAAAAATGAACTAAATGTATTTCTATTTTTAGAATTTTTATACTAAATACATAACAAATAATGCTTTGATAAATGTGATCATTGTGTGAAATTCAACAGATATTAATTGTAGTTATTGAAGCATTAAAAATGAAGTTTATTCTGATTTGATTAGATAAAATTTAGGGTCATAAAAACATTTCTCTTTTAAAGTTTTATTATTATTATTATTATTACTTGGGAAGGTTTTCAGCATTCAAGAAAGTAATTTAATATAATAAATGTATCTTTATAGTGCTTTTAATGCTCTTATTTTGTTATAAAAGTGTTTACACATAATTTATGAAATTAAACAGGTAATGAAGCTGAATTGAGTATGCATGATGGCACTGTTAGAGATATGTGCTTTATTGAAGATACAACAAGCAAATCAAGTCTTCTGATTAGTGGAGGGGCTGGAGATTGTAAGATATATGTTACAGATTGTGAAACCGCAACTCCTTTTCAAGCACTATCTGGACATTCTGGTATTGATTATTTACAATAAATTATTTTAAAAGTTAAATGTCGGGGAATATTTGTTCTAATGGGATTTTTAAAATCATTTAAATAGCAAATATTTATGTATTACTATTCTGTAGATTTGTATATAAGAATTTAAAAACACGCACTGTTTTTATTTTTTGTTTTAAAATGTATTTCGTAAATTGGAATATATAATTTATAATTAGATTTTTATAAAATTTTTATTTATTTTTCAAAAATCTATTATTGTTAAAATGCACTTTATTAAGATAGTAAACTCTAAATGGTTGATATTTTTTTTTATTTTAGTTTTATTTTTCCTTTAGTATTGAATACATTATAATCCAAATTATCAAACTTTAAAATAACATTGCATATATCTTGAAAGTTGTGTTTAATTTTTTCACTTTTTATTATTAAATTAATGGTGTGACTAATTAAACTTGATACTGTGCTAATGTATTTGGCTTTACCCATTAATAAACTTGTAAATAAGTGTGTAAAAATATTTTTTGTATAATATATTACCAATTTCTCATAATCTAAAAGTTTTTCATTGTAAGTAAATGAAAGTTTTTTCTCATCTAAAATGTGCGATTTCTTTTTATTACAATGGAATAATGTCAAACCCTCCATTTCAGTAAGTGACCTTTATGAAATATACATTTCAAATGTTCATTTTCTTTTGATTTTGATATTTTTAATATAAAAGCCTTGGAGGAAAATTATTTATGGTAAAGGAAATTTTTGGTGAGGAAATCTATTTATGCTAAATAGTTGCTTCAAATTGTAAATATTCAAATAGGCTGCATTTAACGATTGAATAAATTTAATGAAATTAATATTTTCAAATATTTTTTTAAAAATTTACTTTCATGTGAAATAATTTCAAAATTTTTCAGTTCAAATGTACATATAGTAGCAATTATATCACTCAAAATACAAACTGTATTCTATTCTGATATGATTAGAATTAATGCATAAAACAACTCTTTATGCAGACCTTAAATTTGTGCATTTTCAAAATACATTCTAGGGGATTTTAAAAAAAAACTATAAGTTCTAATACGGTAAAGATGTGCGAGTTATACTGCATTTATATGTATAAAAAGTAAATATTTGGATAAATAAATGGCTTTATTTTAAAACTCAGGAAATCAACTTTCCATCCCTGATTTAATCAAAAAGTTTCTTTAAATACTTTTAATAATTGAAAATAAATGCTAAGTTATATTTTTTAAATTCATTCTTTCTAGGCCATATTCTGGCTCTATATACTTGGGGAGGAGCAATGTTTGTCAGTGGTTCACAGGATAGAACCATTAGATTCTGGGATTTAAGGACTAAAGGTTGCGTGCACTTAGTTACACCTCCACCTTTATCAGGATCTGGACCAGGTAAGTTTGAATAATGTTCATATATATATTGCTATTTTTTACTTTTATTCAGTGAGTATTAAAATATGTTGTGAATAGATTTAATTTAAGCCATTGTGAAAATTTTTACTGTTGGTTCTTGTATTGTTTTTAACTCTTTTTCTCAATTATGATTTAAATTTATTGAAAATTCTCAATTTATATAAATGAGGGGAATCTATATTTAATACTGAACATTTTTGTCATCACTTAAATCAAATTATATATAAATTTTTAACTGATATATCATTTTACTCAATTTTATTTTAATTCAGTTGCTAAAGTATAGGAAAGAAAAAATTATCAGAAGAAAATGTGAAACAATTATAATTCCATTTAATATTGAGATTAAACAATTTTCTAAATTTTTAAGGACAATATTTTCTTTCCTTTTCCTCGGTAGCCCCCCCCCCCCCTGAATATCATTTCTATTTGCTAAATTTCTTGCAATCTGAATCATACTTTTTCAGTTTCATGCATAATTTTGTAGTGTATATTTATATTCTTGCCTCCTAAATTATAAAAAGGTCTATACAATAATCATTTCATAAATTGACAGTATTGAAAAAATAGTTGCAATATTTGCATTATACCTTTATGGAGAGATAAACTATAAATATGAATGGGTTCAATGAATCAAAAAAGGTTTTAAGAATTAAGGGTGTTAAAAAAGAATTTAAAAAAAAAAAAAAAAAATTTGTGAAATGTTTAACTGTATAGTTGTCATTTCTAATGTTAAAAAATAAGATCAAACTGGAAATACTGTTTCAGATCTTTTTTTTTTTTTTAACTATCAATATATCCTAACTTCACTAACATATATAGAGCAGTATACTTTTCATTTCTATTTAAAACAAACTTTTTGTATGCAATGAGTTTTTTCTTGTTACTTATCATTTTTAAACAAACAATATGATTAATAAGTAAGCTATATGAAATTATATTAGAAAATTTTTTTAGAAAGTGTTTTCAATTTGTCTTATTTTCATACATTTCTGAAAACTATAAAACAAAATGAAGATTAAGTAAAAATATCATTTACTGACTTTCAAGTACATTTTTTATGACCTTAATTTTACTTCTACTTCCTGTGAAAATTATTTTTGTAGGGAAAAGAAGTTGAGCTGTAATGTTGCCTGTTATGTATGATAATGACTCATCTTACAAATAGTAACAGTGGTCATTATTATAAGTTACTAGCACCATTGCAGTGTAACTATTTTTTTAATGATAAATTGTACTGAACTCGCTCCAATGCAAATAAGTTATATTGTCATTATATTTCTCT
Source organism: Nephila pilipes (assembly GCA_019974015.1). NCBI lineage: Eukaryota > Metazoa > Arthropoda > Arachnida > Araneae > Nephilidae > Nephila > Nephila pilipes. Next base: position 373,139 of record BMAW01054425.1, read on the forward strand.
GTGTTAATATTTTTTTCTTTGTATTAATTTGGAGTTATCAGCATTTCTGTGTAGCATAAAAGTGTTATAGATTTTTTTTCATGTGGTTTCTATTGTCTCTATAACAGTTACCTGAAAAATGTTTTTGATAACTTGTGTGAAATTAAATTGATTTAATTTTAAGTTTTACCAGTTTTTATTATGCTATATTTATTGTTTTTCTCTTATGAAAATTTAGGCAGTCCAGTAGCCACAGTTTGTGTTGATCCTTCTGGAAGATTGTTAGTATCTGGACAAGAAGATGCCACATGCATGTTGTATGATATTAGAGGTGGAAGGCACATTCAATACTTTAAACCCCACACTGCTGATATTCGAACAGCCCGGTTTTCCCCTAGAGCGTATTACTTACTCACCGGTTCGTATGACCATAAAGTTGGCCTTATTGATTTGCAAGGTAAGTATCTCTGTTTTTGTTAACAATTTTAAAAGTGTGTTATATATTAGAAGTATTTTTAATATTAAAAAGTATTTTTATAAGGTTCTCTTATTAAGATGTTGGTAATACTATCCACAAAATATCCACGTTAATTTCATGACGAATAAAAGTGTACAAGATATTTAAGTTTGGAACATATGTCTATTACCTGACTCATCTGTCATCTTAAAAATTAGTCATATCAACAATCTAAAGTTCAACTTTATTCCAAGCACAGATCACATAATTAAAATATTCATGCAACAACAATTCAGGAATCTAATCAATTTCTCATTATCAAATTCAAAATCTTATTATTTCTTTAACAAGTTAAAGGCTCTATACTAGTTTATTGTTCCTCACTGGATATAGTAACAACTTCTATAGAATGTTGAAAATTACTCTGAATACAATGCAAGTAAATCGACATTGGAACAACTTCAACCAAATATGAGCCTAGTCCCTATAGATCATACTTACAAACTAACTCTTACACATTATTTGAGGCCTTCACACTAGCAATCTTACTTTTACTATAACATTTCTATATATTGCAAATTCAATTCTCTGTTTCTTTTATATAATTTGATTATATCCATTCACTCCAGATCTAAAGTTTACCTAATTTGTGTAACCTCATTTCATTCAATTGAAAAGGAGCTGAAAACATAAATATAAAGTCAGAAAGAAACTCCAGATGTTGGTGAAGGGAAGTTTTACAAATAACCCATACTACACATTCCTGAGTTGCAATATCTAGTTTATATTGATAAGATATTTATATAGATTGTTTTTTGTTTGAATCATATCAATTAATTAAAATTAATTAATTAAAGCAGTTTTTTTTTTTTTTTTTTTTTTTTTTTTAAATCTCTTTAGGGGATTTTCGAGAAAAATCTAGACTTTTCTTATCAAGGAGATTCTGAGAGATAATGCTAATGGCTTTCTAGTCTGTAGGATTATAAAATAAAATTGGAATTTATATTTTAATCAATATTAATTCATATAAAATCAGTAGTGTCTGAATTATTTTGCTTGTATATTGAAGAATTGACCTAATCGTACGATTGAGACAGCTTTTCAAACAAAATGCAATCTTTTCATCGATTAAAGAAATTATTGTCTAAAAGATTCTTTTTGTTCCACAACTAGACCACATTTTGCCCCACTCAGGAAAATATTCCGTTTTAAATTTAAGTAACTTTCCATGAAATGTACGTAACTGCTTATTTAACTCTTTACCTGCATATAATAAATGCATGTGAGATTTTGTAAATTTATAATTTTACAAATAACGTCAGGATGTGTTGTCATTGTGGAGAATGATAATTTGATAGTGAATGATATAAAAGATATAGAAGCATTAAAAGAAGAATATAATATAAGTTAAAGTTTACAGAATATCTATCTATATATATGTATATAATTGTATGTTTAGAGTAGGGCTCATGAGGATATTGTGCATAGTATTTATTACATTATTTTAAATGAAAAGTGATTTTACCCTTAAAAATTTTATTTTATTTTTATGTGATGAGAATCTCAATTTAATGATAATAATGCTGTAAAACTGTTATGTTAATAGATTAACTATATTATTATCGTTAAATAGAAAACATTTAAATGTTACATTCTGTTGTATGCTTTCTAGTATTGCATTTTAGTGATTGGAATTATAAATAATTATTGGAGAAATATATAACTAAGATAATATTTGCATCTTTAAACATTGTAACAATTTTTAATATTAAAAAGAGTGTTAAGAAAAAAATATATTAAATTTTTTTTTATCACATCTCTTTTGTACATGTTAAGAACTGAGGGGTTTATTTCTTAAATATATGAATAGAACCAGGATTCTATACAGAAAAAATTCCCAGATAATATTATAATTTCTTTTTAAATGGAGAGCAACTTATTCAATTATGTAAGTAATTTCTGTTTCAATTTGTTGTATAATTTTTTTCCTTTACATTATATACTCCATATATATTCAGGTGGTTTTCTTTATTTATTTCTATTTACTTTTTCTAAAAGTACTATATGGTAAAGTAATGAGAGTTTTAAGCTTCTGGGAAATTATATTAATATTGTTTCATTTTTCTTCCTGAAAGTATGTTTGGAATTTGAGTTCTTCGTTTTCATTTTGAGGGAGGTGCCAGCTCAGGAGTCTTGCTCAGTACTAGACTGAGGCTCAAAATTACAAGGTCCATCGCCAATAGCCCTCATGTTGCCTCTAATGTGACACTAATAAAACCATTCAATCAATCACTTTCATATTAATGATTACAAAACTTCATCACATATTTGTGTGAAAAAATTTGAGATTATAGGATGTTTTTGAAATTAGTATAAAAACAGCTTTAATTTGGAGGAAATATTTAAATTTATGCAATTATTGAATCCATATTAACTACCTAAAAACTGTTTCATAGTTCAGTCAGATTACATATCTGCTCAAATTTAGAATCTTAAATCTTACAGGTTGTCATGTTTCACATTTATTTCTTACTAATATGTCTTGTTCCTATAATCATACCATTAAAATTAATTACTGATTATTAAATTTTAATAATATTGCTATGTGTTGCTTAATTGTTTTCATATTTAATAAAATTCATCTCTAATTATGTCTCTTTTAAAAAATATCTATTTTAATTTTTTCCAAGTTTATTTTTATACATTTTGAAATCTAATTGTGGATTGAAAACATCATAGTAAACCTTAGTAAGTAACAATTTTCTTTTATTTCAGGAGACCTTACTCAGCCATTACCAATGATTTCAGTTGCTGAACACAGTGACAAAGTTATTCAAGCAAGATGGCATCCTCGAGAGTTTTCATTTTTGACAACTAGTGCAGATAAAACAGCAACCCTCTGGGCACTTCCTTTGAAGTGAAATTTTCTTTTTTGTGTGCAACAAATTTTATCAGTATATAAATAGCAATCATATACATAAGAAAAGTTGATAGACTGCCTCATATTTTTATCCTTTTCTGATAAATATATTGAAATATTTATTTTGCTATCAGTTACATATAATTTTGTAAATATTTTCTTCTGTAGATAGCATATTTCATTTTTTTAAAATGAAAGTTTTCTTTTTTAAAATTTCTCTCTGTGCTCTGAATATTTTTGCCTTACTATTTTCCAATATTCAAAATGTATTTATCTTATCACAACTTATCTTTGCTCAACTAAACCTACTTAATTTCATAATAAATTCAAAGTTTACTGTGTTTTCTAATAATATTATTATAGTAAATTTATATACAAAAATCGTTTTTTATTAGTTTTTTAAAGTCTGTACAGAGGATGTGTTTTATATATACATTGTGTGAATGACTTTGTACTACATATTTTCTACCAAACTACGAAATTCATCAAAACAATTTAGAAGTTACTGTGGAATGTAATTTATGTTGAATGAGTAATTTTGTATGTGTAATCAAAGTATTTTTCTTTATTATTCTCTGTTAATGTGATCTAAAAAATGTTTAATGCTTTAATCTTGAATATATTTAATACTTTTAACACAAAAAATATTTTATTTTTTCATTTAAAATCTTAATATATTTATTGATAAATTTAATTTCTTGATTTTTACCAAAATTAAGCTAATTTCTTTTTATTGCATCAGCAAATGTTTTTATTTGAATATATATTTTAAAAAATTCTGTATAAATTAGTTACAGCTGTAATATTTTTAAAACTATCAGGGCACGTTAATTTTTGTAAATGGAAATTTAATTCAAATATGTATTAGCTGATTTAAGAGTTCTTATTTCTTATACAGAAAGAAATACACACAAGAAGGAAAAAAAAATTTATAGTTAAGTATTTTTGAATGGTGCATTTTCTATAACCATTAAACCTTAATAAATATAAAAATTAGAATCTACAATTTGAGAATGCATAAATTTATATGAATATTTGTTTTTATAGAGATGTGAAAAAAAATGGTTTAATTTTTAATTATTAACCCAATACTTCTTTAGTCAAATGCTTCAGGACAAAACATAATATATGCCTGTATTTATAAAATTTTCAATTTTTTTATTCTTGCTTTGATATTTATGATGCAAAAAATTTTTATGTTTAAATATAGTTACTTACAAATACTTAAAATCTTGAATTATATTGTCGGTAATGAAAGTTTTCTTGCTTAAATCATTTGTATGTATCCAAGTATTTTTAATGAACAAACATGTAGAAAATGTTATTCTTTTTCAGGTAAAAATATTTTTAATTGTAGATACAAAAATTGTACTGGTATATTACCATACAAGGGACCTAATTCAAGCCTTTTTACATAAGTATTAGTCAGAATCTGAAAAAAGATGTCTGATTGCAAAAATATTTTTTAAATAAATAAATCACGCTATATTGCAAAATATTTCTAAAAAATTTTTAATTGCATACTAGCCAATAAATTTGAAAATGGTGGCTTTAATTAAGGTGTATGATGGGTATGAATTTTGTAACTTTAAACAATGATTAAATGATAATGTTGTGCAACTGTACCTCATACTCTTTAACTTCCATATAAAACACATTAAACATTTGCATGCTTCAAAATTGAGTTGGATGCAATGTACTCTAGTCCCTTCTATTCTATATTATAGACTTATAACTTTCTTATAACTTATTTTGAAATTCATATGTTATTCCTGAGAAACAACACTACCAAAAATGTAATGGTACAGAAATAAATGGGACAACGTGTTAAATATAAATGAAAAATTATATTTGAGGAAATTAAAAAGATTTTACATTATTCCATTTCTCTTGCACATCTTTGAATATGTTTTGCTGTATTCATTGCTAGCTCTCATACACGAGATATTCACACTAATCAGCAACTTCAAAGATGAAAAGAAAAGGGTTCTAATATTTGCATGATTCGGCATCAACAAACTATTTACGGTTATTGCCAATTTTAGAGCATTTTTGGCAAAATGCTTGTGAAACAACCACTAAATTGGTTTGATTATCTCTCATTTTTGAGGCTTATGATTCATTTTTGGCAAAGGGCATGACGTCAGTGGTTTGACTCAAATTTTTCTGGCCGCAAAGTTTGCGACCTTACCTTATTGCTCTACTCCCCATGAAGTTTAAAAATCATTAACAAAGAAATGACTTTGAAATAAATAAATCAACTTTGTTATCAATGTCTCAGTATTCAAAGTGATTTTGATTCAAGAAATATATCTAACATCAGAAACAGATTTGATTCATTCTTCTCTCATTTGAAATGTTAAGCAACCAATTTTTAATATCTTCTAAAGTATGCCCTCGGGGGCTTACCTTCAGGTGAGTATGGGCATCACTCATCTGAGGCACCCTAGTGATCTTTTTCTTTCTTATGAGGTTTATTGTCTCTAGTAAACACAGGTGTTGAACCCCAGGGTACCATAGCAATCCTCTATTTTCAATTCATTTTTACCCTTTTTCTATTTTTTCAAATGTCTAGATTAATTACATCTTGTTTCGCACAGCAAAGCCATATCTGACTTGCGCCATTTAACTTCACCATCATTCACATCTTTTAAAATATCCTAAGCTAGCTTTAAATATATGAAATCACTATGCAAAAATTTGGAACCAAATTGATAGCAAAAGGGAAAGAAAAAAAAAACTGCCAATTTAATTATACTAACTTAATTTCCTTCACAGCTTTTTATTTTAAATTTCTGAGCATTTGTCTTATTACAAAATGAAGTATTTAAGTATTCATTGATTGTTTATTAACGTTGCATTTAGACACAACACGAGGATTATTGGCTACTAACTTCATAATTTTTAACCACAGTCAACTGAAAAGGCCAACACCTGAGCAGGCCTACCTACTACTAACTGGTTGCTAACCTCCTTAACATCCCAATATGAAAACTTAAAGCCCCAACAGATTTAATGTGCATCAGCCTCGATACTGATGCCACTAAAGCCCAGCTGGTATTTAGTGGTGTTGGGTTAAAGCTGTTAGTGAACACACTTGAATGATCATAGTGTGATTACAGAAAATGCTTCAGAGGAAGGCTTTTTGTCTTAAAAATATACTTTTATACTTCACATTAACAACATCTGTTTGACCTATAGATCTATGTATTTCATAATTATGTCACATGTATAATGCATGTGATTCTAAAATCTAATTTGCTGAAGATTTAACTAGGGAAAGAAAAATCATATTTATCGAACAGTACGACAATGATGTTATTTCATTATTATTTAGTATTAAATATAAATAGTGATATAGCATACATTTAAAAATTTAGTATTATTAATTCAGAATTAAATTTTTCAAATATGTATGGAAGTATTTTCAATTTGAGCTGTAAAGTTAATGTTATTAGAGTGTTTTAGCTTCTAATCACAAAATAATCAATCAGGCGTTGAAATAAATAAAAGTAATTTATTTACATCTAAATTAAGGAATAAAAATTGATGTGCTATTTTATAATTAATATAAATTTAATCTTGACATTTTGCTTTTATAATAAAGTATTTATTAATATAAAAAATAAAGTATTTTTAGAATTTCATTCTTTATATGAATGTGACTATATATTAAGACTTTGTTTTGGGATTAAAGCTTGCATATGGTATGTTAAAAATTATGTGTCTGCTTTTATTTTTGTGTATTACTATAAAATGTCTTTCATTTCTAGTGATGACAATATTGACATGAGTTTGTTGTGAAAAAAACTCTTTATTTTTTAAAATTTAATTTGTGTATATATTTAGACTGCAAGATTAGTGAAAATCGCTGATAATGCTCATGAACTTTGTATAGTTTCATTTTCTTTCAATCATTAAGATAAATAAGTTATAAATTAAAAATATATATAATTGTTATATATTAAAATCTTGAAAGATTTCCCCCCGTATTTTTTTAAAGTGAGATATGAGGTAGTTTATGCACTTTTCTCACTTAATGTTATACTTAAATGTGAAATTGTTTTCAATTTTTTGAATAACTCCCGAGATTATTTTTATAATTGGTCCCCAAGAAAGCATGAAATTTGCTTATAGCCAGTAGGTGCCAAATATCCATTTACATGATATTGTAAATGTCCGACTAGTTTCTTATATAGTTTTTATGCTGTTAGTATGAATATGTATCATTTGAATTTTTTTGTATGAGACTTCTGAATTCAGAAATGCATGTTTGCATTATTGTAGCATTTGTACTTTTCTTAGGATAATTAACTTTAATGATTTACAAATGTATATAGAATGTATTGTTTGTTTTGTTAATAAAGGGTATGGTATGTTTTAAGATTTACTTAAATTTCCTTTTTGATATAAGTAATACTTTAAATTTTTGGAAAAAAAATGTTTTCTCCATTATTTTCATTAAATTTGTTTTTACCTTTAAATGTTAACAATTATATTTACATTTGTTGAAAAGATTTTGTCATCACTGTTTTAAGTTTTATTTATATGCGATTCTGGAATTTTATATTTAAATGTATTAAAAATTATTGTAATTTTTGTTTCAAAAAATTTGAGTTTGTAAAATATTAATCAATTTTAAATATCCTTTCATTTTTAAAAAAAAATGTAAATATTGATATATTTTAATATAAACATGTAATATATTTAAAAAACAAATTGGAGTGAAAAGGAATTATTCACATTAAAATTCTGTTGAATAACTTATGTACCCAAAATGAATAGTTATAAATTTATTTTATTTAATTTGAATCCATAGATGAAGAAAAGGTTTTTCAAAAATTAGTTTTTTAAACAATAAATTTTTATGATGCGTCAAACCATGCCAGTCCCTTTTTGTGTGTGTTCCAAGATTTTAAAATATTTCAATCTTCCTTCAGCATTTTATTTTTAACTCATAACAAAATATTATGCTAAAGAATTCGCAGGTCCTTATGCTTTACTTAAGGACAATATTTTCTTTGGCCAATATAATCATAACTTATTCAGTTCAAAACATTTTTTGTACATTGATTCTAAACAAGTATAATGCTATAACTGCGAAAGCTTTAAAGATCTGATTTTTCTTCCCACATTGTATTTTTTTACTAACCTCCCTTGCATTATTCTTAATCATTACTGGCATTTATATCTGATATTTTCAAATTGTTAAATATTCTGTATTTATCAAACTTAAATTATGATTATAATAAGTATATAAATATGTATGTATATAGCTTGTTGCTTGTGACAAAAATATAAATTAACAAAGTATTTGTTCTTGTTTGGTTGTTATCTTCATGTTACACAATTTATGCTGAAAATGTATTTATTTAAGCATTAAATTTTTTATTCAAAAAAAAAAAAAAATGAACATTGCTTTTTATACCATATTGTATTTTCTTTAATTCCATCTAACAACATGATTTTTTTATTGCTTTTGAGCTTTACTTTTTTTTACATATATATATTTATATAATCTTCAGATGAAAATTCTTACTGATGAATAAAATTGAAGGTATAACATAAAAAGAATAGCAATATTCAAACATAACTCTGATAGATCCTTATAAAACTGGGAAAAAATTGGTGCTTTTTTTTAATATATTTTAGTCTATGAATTTGTTATATACTGTATATCCTGTTTACAAAAGATTTTGTATTATAAATTTTAGCCAGAGCTGTTATTAGCAGTTATTGAGCAAATTAATCTTCAGTTTTACTTTAAATGAAGATACAGTTTTAATTATTTACAGGGTTTTAAGATGTTACTTTAATAATGTGAAGGATTTATGCCTTCTAATATGTGATGCATGTTTTAGCCATTTGACATAACTTTTTAGTTTTATAAAATATATTACTATTTAATTTTTACCAAAGACCTATATGTACAAGATGCTAAATGATTATTAAAATTTCTGTTAACGTAATCTTTTTTTAAACAAGCATTATTCATATAGCAAATGAAATCAGTATATAAATGTTAATATGAAGAAATATATATATATATATGTATTTTCCAAAGAAATTATTCTAATTTATGAATTTTAAACTACCAAGGATCGAATCTACCTTTTTTCCCTTTCACGTTGTATAAGTTGACAGTAGTTAATCTAAATTTAAAAGAAAAACATCAGAAATTTCTTTCTCACTTCCACCTTACATTCATGATTATATAAAAAAAATAACAGATTTATCAATATTCATATTTACTGATATTCTGACATGATACGAAGAGTGATGAAATGCGGTAATGTTTTAATTCCAATTTTATATATATATACATATATATTTATAATACAAAAATACACTACTTTAAATATAAAATCTTAATCTACTTTAGTATTTGTTTTCAAAAAAATTTTTTTTGAATAAAATTAATCATAAAAAGAATGAAAATGTTTCAATACCTACAGATCAAAATTAAAATTTGCTGTTTATGTTGTTGAAGACTTATGATACCTTAAAACTCCTTGAAATATAATTATTTTTCAAAAGATTTGGATGTTTTGTGTTAATTATAAAATAGGTGATGATTCTAAAAAAAAAAGTAAGGCATGCATTGTAAAATATAGCAAATAATTAAATATAAATAACCATAAAAATTTTAGTGATATATTGTGGAATTTAAAGATATGATAATTGTGTCATTTGTTTGTCTGATTTTAATTTAACACTTAAGTTTCTTTTCAGTTTGAAAATAAATTTACAGGGAAAACACTAACGAGTGATGTCACAGTGATTGTTGAAACAAAATTCATATCTTTCAAAATATTTACACAAAATGATAGATTTAAAAATTACATCTGAGATGATCTCAAATTTATATGAAAAAGGATTATGATATTTTAAATGAAACATTTTAAAGTACGTGATATATTTGTAGTATTACAAGTATTTAGCTTTTAACTGGGGAAAAATCTTACTTTATGTAAATACATAAATGTATAATAATTTACATGCACAAATGAGATACAGAATGGAGTATAATTAAATTTTAATAGATATCAAATTTTGATACAATCAATGTATTTTTAACTTCATTATATACACACCATTTAAGTACTAAAATGAAAGACAAATACATTATAATAAGGTAACTTGTTTAAAACTTAACATTTAAAATAGCAATTTTCATAAAATTTTTATACATACATACAACAATAAAATATTTAAAATCTCAAAATTCAAGAAATATTCATTCATATGCAAATAAATATTGTTTAAAATTTCTATACTTTCTGTATTCAGATTAAAATGCATGGTAAAATTGTAAACATTTCCACCAAATAATTCTTAGAATGACATTTACCATATATATTACCTATATGTAAATAGATGCATTAATTTAAATAAATATACATATAAATACAATGATTTGAATTAATTGAATATGATAAAATAAATGCAGCAAAAATTATTGTACAGAATGCATTAAAATGCAATGTTTTATTTCGATGCATTTTTATATTTAAAAGAATATTGTCTATAAGATGATGAATAAAAAAACTAGTCATTTATTGCTTAGCATGATTTTCTCAAGCATGTTAAATTGGAATGAAGACTGCAGGACTTTTTAATAACTGAGAGTTTAAATTTATCCAACATTGAAAGAAAAGCAGATATTTTTATCCTAGTTCATTCACTATTTGTAGAAAGACTATATATTTCCTTACATGTTAAATTAATACATGAAATTCAGAAAAGAGAAAAGCACAAATTAAGTGCCTATATTACTTTGATGATTTTGGCAATAAAATTGTATTAATTTTTCCTATGTAATAACTCAATTTTCAGTACTTATTTTATGAAGTTTTGTTTCAAATTCCTACACATAGGAAATTAATGGAATTCATGGTGAACTTCTGATGTTGTAAGAAAAGGTTCTCAAAAAGAAAATATAATAGAATACGCAAAGAAGAATACAGAATTTTTGTTCTGCTATTTGTTATAACATACAAAAAACTCAGAAATCGCAGATTTAAATATGTTTAAATTTTCTGAAACTATTGTAAGAAAAATGTTGCCACTGTATTTGCAAAAAATAGAAATTTTGATGATAGAAAGTATAATTTGATTTTTTTTTTTTTAAATATTAGTAGAGTTGAAAAATAAGTGGCTTTTTTTTTAATTTTAAAAAGTACACAAAGATGTTCTAAAAACAAATTAAGTTCACAATAATGGGTTTTTAAGGGAGATAATTTTTTTTTTAAAGTTAACACAGCATTTTATTAGAATTAATGTTATGGAAGAAAACTGCATATTTTTTTATATTAAATAATTTATAGTCAGAAATTTTGAAGAGAAAAAAATTATTCTTACAATTCAAAATTCTATTAAAAACAAACCTTTTACTGTGAGTACTAATTTTAAAAATATTCCCTATCCACAATTTAGGTTAAATGATTAAACTTATTCACTATAGGACTTGCATTCCAAAACAGTTTTGATTAAATTGATTTCTCCACAATAAATTTCAAAGCTATGAAAATTTAAACATCTATGACCAATACAAAAAAATACATAATATCCTACTGTAATGCAACAGAAAGCAAAAAAAAGTACTAGGTATATGATTTTCATTCTTTACACATCTAGTATTCTCCCGTATGTTAATTTTAATGTCTATTCAGTAAATAACAATCAGTATCAATTAACCTACAAAAAATGCTTTAATATCTGAAACACAAACTTTTTCTATCTTGCTATGCAGCTATACATTTTGCCTTTCCATTTTGATGTAATTGAATACACAAATATCTAATATTGTTGGTTTCCATATTTTTTCTTTCATTAAACTAGTTATACACTATTTTTTCTCCCTTAAACAGTGGCAAAACAAACTAAATCAGCATGTAACATCAATTTCCATAAATAATTTAATATTTTTCAAAATGTATTATCGCACCATAAGCATTAACAATACATTGGATTTGATATATCCATATTATACAAAACAATTTACCATAATGCACTTATACTATATTTGAATTAATAATAAACATATTTTGATCAATGTGAAATGGTTACGTAGCATAAATATATTCTTCAGTTTACATATTTGATTACTCAGTTTCAAAAAGATATGTATTGTGTAATATAATTAATTTTCACACAATTACATAACTTGTCAACAACTACCTAATACTGTAAAAAAAATATAAATCAATCTCTATAGGAAGCAAATCTAATTTAAATATTTTGTTTTTACATTAAGTTAAGTACATCAAGTTTTTTGGCATTTATGTAAGCTCACATTGTTCATATAGTTCAATCTCTTTTTTTTAAAAAAAAAATCTTTAAATACACTTTTTTAAAGAAAGAAATTAAGTTCTTATTTAAAAAAAAAAATTAAGACTTTAAGTAAACAAATTAAACACTGATAAAAAATATATTTTTAAAACAACATGAAATTATGATAAAATAAAAATTACATAAACTCATACAAAAATACTATACACTTTAAGATCTATCACAAAATCCTAACAAACCTTTAAGCATCTACGCAAATGGATATGAACGATTAATCTAAATTTATTATTCAATCTGAATCTCATTTCTTTTCATCCATCAAATTCATAAAACTTATTTACATTCAAGTAATTACATTAGTGCATTAATATTTAAGAAATTATTATTTCATTGTAGAACATTTATTAGATTATTTCTATTTATTAGATTATTCTTTCGAGAGATTTTCTATTATTGTAATTCAAAGTATATTATCTACATTGCTATTTAATGTAGTTTATTTTTACCAATCACATTCAAAAATCAGAACTAATTAATTACTTTATTATTATATTTTAAATATGCAAGTCAAGCTTTCACATTTAAAATCAAAGAATAATAAAATAACAGCACAATATATAGGAAGTCAATTCTGAATATTAAGGCCCTATTGAAATAATCATAATCCAGCTAGTAAAACCTCAAAATATAACTATTTTTGTATTCACCTTTCTACCTGGAACAATATTATTAAAAGACCATAAACCATCCATTATATTTTTGTGCATGCCAACAGTTCCATTTAAAAAATATACACAAGCATGATTATTTGAAATGCACTTTATAAAACAAACTGCTTTTATTTAAGTAACATTATTCTAAAACCATACATCAGATAATTATTCAGTAAAATAAAACCTAATGTATTAAAAATAAATGTAAATTAAAACACACCTGCTCATAAAAACCCAATTCATCAAAAAATATCAATCCTTTCGAATCTATAGTCAAAATCCCTGCTACATAAATTTGTAGTACTTACTAACCTTAAGTTATTTTTTCTACTTTAACAATTTATAATATCAGAGTATCATTTTCAATTTTTTTTTTTTTTTTCCAAAATTAAAAATGTTAAGCTAGAATTTGGCTTTTATGATTACTAAAAAATTTTCAACATATTTATTAATATAAATAAACATACTAAATACTTATTTACATGAATAATAATACAGAATTTTTTCATTGACTTGATGGCCATTCTAAGTACAAAATTAATAAAATGTGCATATTTATTTGAATTTTTTTGAAAAGTATTGAACAAAAGGTAAAAATTAATGCAGTGAAAATGTTGTTTAACCTGCACCCTTGGTATGATTATGTAAATTGCCAAATTAGCATAAGGAAGAAGATGAAATTTTCAGGGTTTGCCATGTTCAACTAGAAAATCAAGGATTGCCACTTTGGGTAACTCATTACCAACATACATTTCCATCACCAAGGGTGGGAACTAAACTGCATTGCAACCAACTAATGCTTCTGAACAAAGAAGCAATTGGATAAGTAATTGAATGAATATGGTGGTGAATCATAGGGAAACTTGAGACAGGAAAGTCAGAAGTGCAAGTTGCTAGAAACTTTAATGTAATGTCCAGTACTTCTGCAACTTATGAAGACAGTTTAAAGAAATCGGATATGAAGAGAGATAGACTGGGAAAATCTCCCATGAGCCTTAACAATCAATGAAGAATAAAACTGGTCTGTCACAGAGAAGAATAACAGGAGTGCAACAACTTTTCAACTGTCTCATCAAGCAGCCACCCAAGCTTCAAGGCTTACTATTTCCTGCATGGTGCAGATAACATCAACATCAGAGCATAGACATCAAAAGGAGACCATTCTGTTCACTGATTAGTCTCGATATGATCTAACCACTGATTCTTACCTTATCTGTATCTGGAGGGAACCTGCTTCATGTCCTACAACATCCAAGAAAAAAACTCGTATGGTAACTGAAGTCTGATGGTCTAAGTAATCATGTTAGACCTCCACATCTTTGACAAAGTCTTTATGAGGTATAAGGATGAAACCTTGGACCCTTTGTTTGCCCATTAATAGTTAAGATAGCTCTGATTTCTTTTTTATAGCTAACACCTACTAGCCCACATAGGACTGATGTAACCAATTAATTTCTGACAAAAGAATTTCTGGATATTTTCCAGATTAATTTATCAACCAGATCTCCAGGCCTTAATTCTATAAAAGATGCTCTTGGGAAAGCGATTGTAGCTTACTTTTTTTTTTTTTTTTTCAAAATTAGAAACATTCAGGACTTAAAAACAGTTTTGATAGAAGAGTGGGATCCAAAGAACTTATAAACTGTCTCATTTACAGAATGCATTCCCATCGTGAAAGCTGTATAAATATAAGATGGGACCATACTCCCTATCAACCAATTTTTTGTAACCTCACTTTAAAACTTTCCTGAACTGATCAGCCATACATACAATCATGCATATGTACCATATAACTGTTGCTTACTTTTTATTATTATAATATCCACAAAGGAAAATACCAAATTGTATTAAAATCTGTCCAGAACTTCTGCAGATAATCAACCAAAAGAGGTAATTTTTTAAAATTTTGGACATCAATGTATAAATGTAATCTCAAAATAAAAACCCAAATAAATGTGTTTTACAATTTTATTTCACTAGAATACCTAAAAAACACTACAAAATATCTACTTATTAACCTAAATTCTGAAAAATGCCTATGTTTATAGGCATACTTTGTAAATAAATTATGTTATGTTATAGATTACAACTAGATATATTATAAATTACAATGAGCAAAAACAATGTTGAAGGCATTAAGAAAGAAATGAACTAAATGTCCTTATCTGGACTAGAAAATGCAAGAAATAAATAAATGTAAAGTATCAACTATATCAAAACCAATTAATTAAATGACAAAAATCCCACGGGAAATATATGCTGAAAATTCATAGTCTAAAAAAAATGTTTTAATGTTAAAGATAATATAGATCTTCACAAATTAATGAGATTAATTAATAAAGTTCAATTTTTAAACACTGAAGAAGGTTTGATTATTTTAACATAGAAGTATGTGTTATTTAAAACAACAGATAAATATATACCATTCTATTTGTTTAATATAATCCATATTATAAATGTTGCTATAGATTAAATTTGTAAGCAAAATTTGTAAATATTAAATTGATATCCCAGACACTCTCCTTTTTTTTTGAAATACATTTCATAACTATTATACATTCATAACCATTATACATTTTTAATAAAATAAATCCAAAAAATTATTAAAATTTAGAACTGCATTTTGATTACTATAAAAAGGATAAAAGCTTAACTTGCATCATATATATATAATCAAAATTATAAGTATATTATTGAATAAATAAATTTTGAAAAATACATAACAAATAACAATTAAACAGCATACAAAAAAAAGAATATTAAATGCATGTCTAATACAGACTTTTTTTTAACTCTAGGGGGAAATGCATAAGAAATCATTGTTGAAAGAAGAGACAAAATGAAAAGAATCCTTACTCTCTCCCCCCCTCCCATATAAGAAAGAAAAAAAAATACCGGCATTTTCAAAAAAAATTTAATGATACCACATTCTCTATTTAAAGTTTTAAGCATGTCCTTTTAAGTTATGTGACCAGAAATAGCAATTTGCATCTTGAAACCACCAGTTACTTATATTTAAATAAGTGGAATGATTTATTTTAGGCTGATTTAATTTTTTACAGATCTGACAAACATAATGATCATCTACAAGTTGATG
Organism: Nephila pilipes; assembly: GCA_019974015.1. NCBI lineage: Eukaryota > Metazoa > Arthropoda > Arachnida > Araneae > Nephilidae > Nephila > Nephila pilipes. Next base: position 389,596 of record BMAW01054425.1, read on the forward strand.
AGTCTTTTTCCATGCAAAATAGCTTTTGTATTTCTTCTCATCCTTAGCTACCTGAAGTAAGAATCTACCTAAATCTCTAGGTGTTTTGAAAGCCAAAGCATCAATGTAAGAATTTGGAGGAGCAATATTTGAATAATTTGCACCACCAAATACCACAGGTACCATATCAGTGCTCAAAATCCTGAAAAATTTTTCAGTCACATAATCTTTACAAATGGAGTTTTCAAAAGATAAATAAAAACGATATACCTTGCTTAAAGTATCATAACATTCATTTGACATTTTTGGTAGGCAATTGTAGATTCCACAACTACCATAGATGTCTACTGGCACAGTTTTTTTTAATTCTAAGACATATTCTTCTCTGTTGCTTGGTGTTTTACAATTACTGACTAACCATGCAACCATCTTTTTCTTATTATGAGTAAAATTATCAATATATATATTCTCTTTATCTCTTTTCTTGAATATAGGAGAGAGGAAAATTTCTGAATCTAAACGATACGTGGCAGTCCAATTAAACATGCCATCCAGTTGCTTCAAAAGATCTGGTGGAGTATGGTGTGGAGATTCATGATGTAAAAGTATCCACACTTGACGAGGAATCCTGTATGTTGGCATATCTTTCAAATTTATATCCCTTAAATGAAAAATCAAAGCATCACTTCGATTTAGATAACTGCGATCGGAAGTTACAAAGCATTTGGGCAAAGGGCAACCCAAATTAGAATAACTAGGCACAAAATTGGTTATTCCAAAAAACTTTGTCCATAACAAAATAGTCTTTGTACTCTGCATGTAATTTAAAGTATCTGTAAGTATTTTTACATGATTCCAGTGTTTTCTTACCCATGGATCCAAAGTCACAATTTCTTCTTGATAGATATTGGAAAATTCAAACCATAAAAATACAATTCGAGAAGCACAAATAATGAAGCCAATAACAACCGCTATTATTAATATTTTTTTTCCAGGTCTCATACTTTGATAAGTTAATACTGATTTTGTTATATATAAGCAATCATACTGAAAGGGAGTTTCAGTGACAAACTACAACCATGAATGCTGATCCGGATTCTACAAAAAGAAATAATAACTTTAATTACATATAAAATGATGACATCAGTAAGTTTAAAAATTATCTATGTTCATAACACTTTTTATGAATGGTTATTATGCAATATTAAAAATAAAGCATTGAGAAAATAGGCATTTCAATTTACTTCAACACCTGAAATTGAACACAGAGTGAGAGAAAAACTAATGATAATTCAGTAGAGTAAAAGGAAATATATATACCAAGAACATCTTTAAGGAATGTAAAATTTTATCAAATATTAACCGGAAAAGGATTGTTATTTACGCTTTAAAGAAAAAACAAACCAAATGGAATGTCTTGAGCAGATTTTTCATAACCGAGAAACTAATTTTTTCTAAAAAATTGTCCTATATATTTCTGAACGTTGTTCATTCCATAAATCTCCGATTTTCCCTATGTCTTATAAAATTCAATTTTTTAATATGATACTACTGTTGCTTTATACCTGACAAAAACTGAAAAATAATGGAGGAATTTAAAATGACGCATAATTTTTAAAACTAATCCAAATAACGAGTTACTAAAAAGTTATTAAAAAGTTAAATCATAAAAAGCTTAAACATCTGAATAGAACAGTGGAGCTAAACAAATCAAAAAGATAGCAGTTGTTATAATTTTAAAATATTAATTTACCACGGAAGTACAGCTTAATGAAAGGTTTAAATTCGTACGAAATGCCGCTGTCGCAAATGCGGTATCAGTGAGTAAACAAAAACAAAAACCGAAACTTTGAAAACGGTTACGAGTAACATGTTGTTCATCTATTCTTTTCTTACTGTTTATTTCCACCCCACACAAGGTCCACTAACCATCACCAAATACGCCTCATAATTTTTTAAAAAGTTCGAAAGGTGGGTTGACACCCAATCCATCACATCCATGCTATATCAAAGTGAACATTTATGATTGACTGCCGACTTCATCTACTTATGAATAATATTTTACGTCACATATGGACAGCTGTAACCCATTTGATAAGGACCCGAATCACGTCGTAATCTAGAATAATGGTTTATTTAAATCAAACGTAGAGTCTATTCAAGGCATTGAAGAGGTAAGAAATGATAATAAAAACCACCTAAAAATGATATTATCTTATCTTACGATAAGAATAATAAAAAATCTCATTCTCATTGTAAATAATTCATTCACTCTCCTATCCTCTTTCCTCTCCTTTTCCTTTTATTCGTGTATTTTAAATTCATATGTGCCTTAAAGTACATTTTTAATATGTTTGTTCTAATTTTTTTTTAAAACATCTATATCAAACTGAGCAAAGAGTCCACGGGAGTGGCACTCGCCACTATTTGATTGTTGGTCTTGTGCAACTTCTAAATAATTTATAAGTGATTCAGTTTAGTTTAGTTTTTATTAACGTCACACTAGAAGCAACATGAGGGCTATTGGCGACGGACCTAGTAATTTTGAGAAACGATCAAGTGACGAGGAAGACACATGAGCTGGCACCTCCTCTCCTTTCACATCCCGCTAGTTTAGTTTAGTTTTTTTTTACTAACGTCGCACTAGAAGCAACACGAGGGCTATTGGCGATGGACCTCGTAATTTGAACCACGTTCAAGTGACGAGGATGACACCTGAGCTGTCACCCCCCCCCTTTCCTAACATCCATACCACGCCAACGGGAGGACTTTGGGCCCCGACAGATTTAACGTACATCAACCCCTGCTACACGGCGGGTCTTTGGTGGCCAAGGATCGAACCTGCGAATGAACGAAAACCGCCGACCACGAATCCGAGACCACTAGGCTGCCGCGGCCACTATTTACGAGTGAATAATTCTGTAGGATTTACTATTAATTATATTTATAAAGAACAGTTGCTTAAGACAGCTGTAATTTGCAGCTGTTTTTCTCTATTGTTTTCATTATTGTGCAGCAGAGTCAAGAAGTCTAAAATATCCCTTTCCATATTCATAAGTATATTCAATGATAAACTTCTGTTGTCTACTCAATAAGACAACCAAAGATGGCTTGGTATGGTTTGCTTTTATTAACGTCCCACTAAAAGCAACACGAAGGCAATTGGTGACGGAACTCGGAATTTTGAACTTTGGTCAAGTGACGAGGACGACACCTAAGCTGGTACCTCCCTCTCCTAACTTCTACACCACTCCAATGGGAGGACTTTGGTCCTCGACAGATTTAACATGCATCGGCCGAGCTACATGGTAGATCTTTAGTGGCATCAAGGTTCAAACCCCTACTCTACCAAAATCGCCAAACGCGAGTGTGCGAACATGACTATTAAGTTACCGCGGCCACACAAACGTCGCCATTTTATGCACATTTAAACCCTTTGGTGTGCATATCAAAAAATTATTTCTTTCAATAATTTAATACTTCTCATGCTTATTCTCTTTAAAGAAAATACACGCTTTGTGATGGTAGACACTCAAATGATGATAGAACATCAATCACAATTTTTACTGCTTTGATTCAATAATATTGGGATTTGTTAGAGTTCACTAACAAAATCACATAGGATTTTGTTTTCTTCTGGTTTTTGAAACCAGCCTTTGTTTGGTCGTTAAGCTTAGTTTGCTAACTCTGACCGACTTATTTCTTCGGTTTTAGACCTAGACTGATTTTGGACTCTGGACATGGAACATCAAATCCATTCACCATAAGAAGGTAAGTAGTATTTTTTTCCGTCAACCTGTGTGAACTCAAAGTAGAGGAATAGTTCCATAAAGTCGATTCTTTAGATACTGCGGAAGCTTGCAAAGAATTATGTGATCAGCTAGAGCAGCTTATTTACACATACACTAGGCAAATACCGATTCTGATTTAGACATGAAACTGATAAGCGAAACTCAGAAAATCGTTGTTCGATGAGCTAGGAAAGCAAACAAACTTCTTTATGCTGGGCTTAAACATTATCTGCAACAAATCCTAGAAAATGTTAGGAAAGAATCTACCTCTACCCTTTTACCCCCATCTCAAGACTAAAAAAGTAAGGAAAAATAAGAGGAACTTGGTTCCGTCTACTTTGGTAGAGAAAAGGATAAGAAAAAAATCAAAGTGTGTGATTATTTCTGATAATTTGGACAATGATTCCGAATCCATGCTCTCCTTTCCTTCTTCGTCCAAAAGGGAGAGTGAAAGGGAAATTGGCGTTAGTAAAGTTACTCTCCCACAAGCATTCGTGCTCTCGAAGGACATACATGAAAGCGGGTTGGAAGATGAGGAGGGATTTACTGTTGTACACAGGATGAAGAGAGTATCGATAATTTTCATTGACGACAATTTAAACACTCCGGAACTGTCGAAGGAGTTGAGCGAGGTTAGTTTAGTTTAGTTTTTATTAACGTCGCACTAGAAGCAACACGCGGAGTTGAGCGAGGAAACCGGCTCAAAGTTGTTAGGTAGAATTGTCAACGGAAAACTTAGAGTTTTTCCTTCAACTCGAAGTGAACACAGAATAATTCAAAACTTCATTTCTGTTTTAAAAATATTAAAATCTCACACCTTTGAGATGCAACATCAAAAAATGTTCGAAATAATTATTAGAGGTCTTCCCACCGATTATGACATTAAGGAATTAATCAACGACATACAGCATCATGGGTTCAATTCAAATCATGTGTCTATTTTGCGCAATAATACCAACATGCCTCTTTTCCTCGTTGTTCTCAAGAAAAGTACTAAAACACAAGAAATTTACATCTCAAATATTGGTTGCTTTAGAGTGAAGATAGAGACTCTAAAAAAACATACTATTCCATCACAATGTTACAAATGTAAAGACTTCTAACACCACAGTTGGTATTGTAATAGAGCTCCAAAATGTCTCAAGTTAGCCACCTCAATAGAGATTGCAAACATTGAGGTATTTGATAGAGCGTGTGACTGAATGAATGATTGTTAGGTTTTATGGCGCAAGAGCCAATGTAGGCTATGCTGCGCCAAAACATTTGTTAAAATCAATTAAAATACATTTTTAAAACATGAAATTAACACGTAATGATGAAAGAGGTTGAAAGGTAAAACTTCTAATTCAGAGTAAAAGGCCAATATGTCGTAAAAAAGCAAATAAATTATGGTGGGGTTTTTCCCCCACCATGTAAGATAGGTTTAAAACTGATGAATGAAAAAAAATCCGGCGTTGATGATCAAACAACGGACAGTCAATTAAAATATGATGAATAGAGTAGGGGAAATGGCAGGAAGGACACTCGGGAGCATCTTCTCCAAACAAAAGATGTTTGTGAGTAAATCGAGTATGTCCAATGCAAAGGCGAATCAATCTGACATCTGCTCTTCGCATTAGAAAAACAAGCCATTCTCCAATGATAGGCTTCACCGAGTGTAATTTGTTATTAGTCTGGAAACTCCCCAATTTCTGACATGTCTGATGAATAAGCATTAAAATGTGACGTCGTATGTCCTCAAGTGGGACTGCGAGCTGCAGAGGATTCGTTGCCAAACGTGCAGCCGAGTCCTCCCGTTCATTTCCTAAAATACTTACATGACTAGGTATCTAGCAGAATATTATAACATAGCCCCTGCAATGTCAACCACAATAGTATGACTGCGATCGTCAAGATGTACCGATGTTTCCAGGACGCTCTTGCTGTCAGTATATATGACGAACTTTCGGGAACTAGATTTCTCGACAAATCTGAGAGCACAGTAAATGGCGACAGCATCGGCAGGGTGGATACTGCAAAAAGCATCGAGCCGGTAACTGTGCTTGATGTCATATGAAACGAGACCACAGCCGACGTATCCAGTTCCTTTGAGATTCGTCCTTATAAATTAGAATATAATCCATATACTCACTGCGATGAAAGGCGAAGATTCTATGGAAAACAATTGGACATGTGGTGCTCTTGCTGTATGAAGCAAAGGGGTTATGATATACAAACCTTGGCATACTCCAAGGAGGAAATTTAATAAAATTTTGCTTTTGAACACCCGAGTCATGTAAGTCGAGTTCCTTGATAATGTATTTCATCCTCTCAGGAAAAGGACGGATGAAGGAAGGACGAGCACTGTACAATCTCCTTAAAGACGTATTGATAGTGATATTCTGTAATGGGTGAGATGGAAGTGAGGACATTTTGAAATAATAATAGAGCGACAGTTTCAGGCCAAAGGTAGCTGGTTACAAAGGACATAGAGACCCTGCAAAGGTGACGTTCGAAACGCACCACAGCAGATTCTCAGAGCATTATGGTGGACTGAGTCAAGCTTCCACAAGGTAGTTTTGCAGGCCGATCCGAAAGCGATACATCCGTAGTAGATACGGGAAAGAATAACCGACTGATACACTCGGAGTAAAGAAGTTCGATCCGCTTCCCAAGAGGTATTGGACAACGCCTTCAAGTTGTTGAGGGATTTCTCACACATCTTCCACAGATGTAAAATGTACGGAAGTTAAGTGAGTTTGCGGTCGAAAATTATTCCGAGGAAGTGGACGTCAGGGACGACAGGAATAGATGTATCACGAATGCGAATGTTAGGATCCGGATGCAGACCCCGTATCCTACTAAAATGCCCACAACTCCTCTTGCTGACAGAAATACTATGCCCATTCCCATCACACTATGTAACCAGGTTATTGACTGAGGTCTGAAGTCGTCGCTCAATGATACGCACTGACAATCCTCCGCAGGAAATCTACAGATCGTCGACGTATAACGATCCATAAACTGATGGTTGCAGATGAGAAAGTATAGGTGATAGATGACAAATAAAAAGAGTGGGGCTCAAAATACTGCTCTGAGGAACTCCTTCAAACTGGATAAAAGAGTCAGATAAAATATGTCCAACAAGTACTCTAAAAAAACGAGAGGACAAAAACATTTGGATAAAAAGAGACAAATTGTCTCTCAGACCATAACCGTAAAAAGTGCGTAGTATCCCACAGCGCCAAGTACGGTCATATGTCTTTTCGATATCAAAGAAAATAGAAACTAAATGATTCATCCGAACGAAAGCAGTTCGAATCTGACTCTCGAGTAGAAGGATGTTATCTACAGTGGATCTTTCTTTACGGAAGCCACTCTGAAACGGAGGGATGAATTGATCCTTTTCCATTTGATAAACGAGACGGGCATTGACCATACGTTCAAGGGTCTTACAAAGGCAACTCGTCAGAGTGATAGGTCTATAGGGGAGATGGTTCTTTGGATCCTTACCAGGCTTCAAGATAGGAATAACGATTGCTTCCTGCCACAGGCTAGGAAACACATGCTCCCTCCATATTCGGTTGAATTGGTACAGGAGACTAACAAGTGAATCCTCGCTCAAGTGGCGAAGCATATTGTAAGTTATTCCATCAAAGCCTGGACTGGTATTGTGGGCCAAAGACATAGCCTTTCTCAATTCCCACATGTCAAAGTCACAGTTATAAAGTGTGGTTGCCGACACCTGAAGTTGATAGGTGTCTGCTCAGTACGAATCTTAGTCGCTAAAATGAAGCGCTATATGAATCGGAGTTTGACACATTAGCAAAAGAATGGTCATTGACATTGGCCACTTCCACAGGTGAAGAGTGCACAGCATTTGCAATTTCCAGTGTCGGGATGGAAAATTTCCGATACAGGGATTTTGCAGCTTTTTCTTTCTCCATAACTGTTGACTTGTAGACGATGTGATGGTAGAGATATATTTGATCTAAGATTCCCTTTCACTATGACTCCTTACTCTCCGAGCAAACTCCCTTGCCCTTTTAAACGCTATGAGGTTTTCGGTTGTGGGATATGGTCTGAAAAACCCATAATTTCTTTTGTTCTCTGTAGGATGTTTGGCAATCCTTGTTCCACCATGGTTTACTCATCTTCCGCTTTGAATTTGCACTCTTCGGTATCGCTGTATCAGCAGCGTCCACGATAGAGTAGCGACATTGCGGACAGAGTCATTAACATCTCGATCTTGAACCATTGTACCGGTAATAACCGCTAACCGTGTGAATAAATCCCAATCTGCCCGGTTGAAGCGGTAAGTAGGGGGACGTAAACGCACCCCACTACCATGAACCTGGGAGATTAGGAGAGGGAATTGATCACTATTATGTAAATCATTAAGAACTTCGAAAATCAATGACGGTAGCAGTGTCGGTGAACAAATTGCTAGATTTAGGGAATGGAATGTCCTAGTGGGAGCATGGAAATACGTTTTCTCGTCAATGTTCAGCAAACAGAGATTGTGATCAGAGATCAATTGCTCGATCTGCTGACCACGAGAATTTGTACCATCATACCTCCACTGAGGGTTGTGTCCATTAAATTCACCTAGCAGAAGGAAGGGAGTTGGTAATTGATTGACTAAGTGGTTCAAATTCAATTGCAACACAACATCGTTAGGTGGCAGGTAAATGCAGCAGGCTGTGATTAATGTGCTGGTATGAATTCGCACAGCCACAGCCTCCAACGATGTGGTCAGAGTAACGACATCATGAGGGTAGTGTTGGGATACCAGGATGCAAACATCTCCAGAAGAAGATGATGCGGCATCAACATCCCGTCGTATACAATAATATACAAGCACTCGGATTGTCATATTACTCTTCAGAAAAGTGTCCTGAAGAGCAATGCAGACAGGTTGGTGCGTAGATAGTATGGATTTGAGATCCTCTAATCTGGGTCGTAAACCATTGTAGTTCTAGGAAACCAAAGCCATTATTTAGGTTTACTGGAAGGGGAAGATCCCGTTTCCAGGACCCACATGGAGTCATAATCTTCGGGATATGTTTGTAATACAACCGCATCACCGTCGATGACTCGATTCGCGGCAAATTTTAATTTGTGCCTCTGCAAAGCTTTCGATCTAGCCAGTGGCCTAGTCTGATATGCCTTAGCAGAGGAAGGAGTTTTATAAACAGTTCTTTTTTCTTCTGTTGTGGTGTCTGAGTAGTAGGTTTTGTGGAAGGAAGAGGTTCAAGAATTTGGGTGGATTTTGAAACTTTAGTAGTCTGGGTGACCGAAGCGTAGCTGATTCTCTGTACAGGGGTTTCCGGAATCGACTACCCGGCGAGCCTCGGGATACGATAGGTTCTGGAGAGTCTTCACCGCAATTTATTTTTCCTCAGCCCATTTAGGGCAAGAACGAGAGTATGCAGGGTGGTTGCCCCGACAATTGTTGCACTTTTCTTCAGCGGTACTGGAAGCACTTTCGTGTCCTGCCGCAACACAGCGAGCGCTAGTCAACTGTCCCCTACACGCATTCTTCGAATTACTGTATCGCTGACAATTAAAACATCTTAAAGGGTTTGGAATATATAGTCGGATGGAGAGTCGGAGAAATGCGGCCTCTCCAAATCTGTCTGAGGCAGGGTAGGATTCTGAACAGTCTGTGGCAGGGTAGGAGTCGAAAATTTCAAGATGAGGTGCTTAGTATTAAGCACCTTACCATCTCTCCTAATCGTAATCCTGCGGACACCACAAACTGCTGGTCCTGCAAATTTTCCGATATCTCCTCTTCGACACGTTTTCCAATTCCATTGAGGATACGACGCCACGAGAGTTATTCAGATTCCTATGCGGTGAAGTTGTCACAGAATAGGGTCCCAAGGTCTTCATGATCATAACTAGTTCTGCTTGTTACTAAATGCAGACTTCCATTAAAAGGTCACCAGAACGAAGCTTCTTTATTTCCTGAACAGTTCTCACCATACCTTGAATTCCCTTTTGGTTTAAAAAGGGAGATATCTTTTCAAAAGTATAAGTTTCTCTTTTAATAAGAAAGAAACGGAAGTTATCACTTTTAATGCAAGTGTCTGATCAGGGACGTCTTAAGACTTCTTGAGGCCCTGGGCCCTTTTAAAAAATAGGCCCTATTAGCGACCTTTTAATCTAATTTGGTGTATATATATGCATAGTTCAAAAAAGGCAATCCATAATAAAATGAGGTTTTATATAAATATTCGTTTTCTACATTTTAAAGTCGCAATATCTTTAATTAAGTCTTCAAAATCATTTGTCAATAATATTTCATTGACAATACTCATCAAGCTTAAATTATTCAAACGTGATTGATTCATTCGATTTTTCAATTCATTTTTGACCAGTTTAAGTTTTGAAAATGAACGTTTGCATTAGTGATCAGCAGTTATAAGAAAATCTCATTATTATTTCAATATTAGGAAACACTGTGAATAGTCTTTCCTTATACGTGTATGTATGTTGATTCAAATTCCAGTTCCCTCAACCAACAACTGTTCTGCATTTGCATTTGTAGAATTCTATTTCTTATTAATCTTTCTTTTTTCCATTTTTTCTCTTTGTTTTTTCTTCAGCTTTTCACCATCAATGATCGTATATGATTTGAAATGTTGTCATTCCAAAATCAGTCCCTGTCCATTAATGTCCTTATCGTAAAATTTTGATATTTTCGCCCATGCTATTTTAATTTCTGTCTTATCCAAATTAGAAATATTTTGAAAAAATCCAAACATTTCAAAAAGCTTCTCATATTTTTACTACGTGTCTGTATATTGCAAATCAGAAAGTTGATTATTGGTAAAAAAAAGATTTCTATTTTAAATTTCTGACCGTGGCTGTTTTCAAATGTTGTGTCGGTGTCTCTATTTCCGTCAAAGAAAGTTAACCTAACACTGCGTTGACTAATATGCTTGTGAACACTTTTATACTCCTTTATAAAGGATACTTCCTTGGCTTTTGACTTATAATAGTCAAAATATATTATTTTGGTTTTTATATATATCATTAACGATTTTAATAATTTTGCACCTTTCGACCAATCCGTATTTTTACTCTGGAGAAATAGATTTACTTTGTCAATACGTGTCAAAATGTCATTTCAAGGGATTGTTATAAAAGGTAGTCTTTAATTCATTCATCTTAATTTTTAATTTTTTAAGCAGAAAGTCGAGTATCCGCTGCCTATAATTCAAGATTAATTAAACAATCCATGCTCAAGAAAATTTCTGAATATCCGGAGCTTAAAGCTCTAATTACATCTGTGCTTGCTGACCAACGTGCTTTCGATAGGTTTTTCAGTACATTTTTATTTCTATCACAGCTCAAATTTAATGATAGCATATTCCAACGATGGGTAGACGATGAGAAAAAATTATAAAGATTTTGGACTAAATCAAAGTAAATTGTTACATTATAGTTACATTCTACTGCTTGCACGCCAATTAAATTCAAAGAATGTCCTGCCCATGGTACGTATATAACGTATTTATTTGGTTCTTGAACTCGGGCTTGCAATCCTGAAAATTTCCCATGCATATTCGAGACATTATCGTATGACTGACCTCTACAATCACTGAGGGAAATGTTATTTTCCAAAAATGAAACCTCAATATCCGTCAGATACTCTGCAGAAAAGCAATATCCTAGATATAAATAGATAAGTACGAAACTCCATAAGATTGAAACATTAGGCTCGGGATTTCTTGCTGTCGTGTCGACGAGAGCCTTAAAGGTTTCATTTCAATACTAACTGGAGTACCCATTTTCCACATGAGTGAAGTTTTAAAATAAAATCATCAATTATTAAAAAATAAATGACCTGTTTTAGCTTAGAATACACTTTTAAACTGGTACAAGATGATATACAAAAAAATTATGAATAATTTAGTAAATGATGGCTCCTAAAACCAAATAAGAGATTTTTTTTAAAACAACACTCATTCTGGGGATGAGTTATTCGAAAAAAAGAATAGCTATTTTGAAACTAAGAATAAATAAATAAATACACTGTTCTAAAAATCATTATGCCATATCTCACGTACTATGCACATAACTATGTGTAGCATTTCGCTTTTTTTTTTTTTGTTCTGTTCAAAGAGGGAAAAAAGAGAAAACTCACTCACTAGTTTGTAAAAAAAAGGTGTATGTTACTCTCATTTCCGTAAGAATTCTGAAAGTGATAAGATCGAATTTTTTAAATAATTTCTTTTTACTCTTTCATGAATAGAAAGAACAAAGCTTCAATTAAGTTATTATTTCTTGTATACAATTTTCCTATTTTCATATTATTATTTCATTATTATTATTAATGCACAAAACATTATACTTCAAATTATCATAATGCAGATATACATATGTACTATATACTAATATAATCAATATTAGTTTTATCACATACAGTAAATTATTCGGTTTCCTTAAATATTTTTTTTTTTTAAATTGCGAACGTAAAATCATAACTAAGAAAATATTGAGTACGTTATTTTAATGGAAATGACATGTACAGAAAGAAAAAAATCTGTTAAAGGTTTTTAGCTTTCCATATTGTATTGTCTTACATAATATTTGGAATCTTTTAAAAGCTCTCAGAAAAATCTGTGTTCGTAATTATACGACATATATATGTATCCTTGTTATTATTATGCTTATCAAACGAAACAAAGAATTACGATAGAAAGGAAGTCATGGATTCTAAAAGTTAAAAAACATTATTACAAAAATTATTAATTAGGAACATTATATTTATGTAAGTAATTTTCATGAAAAGTATTTTATATTTTATACAAATATGTGATAAAGTATTAGTTAAAGTAATAAGGTATAAATACATTATAAGTTAAGTATAAGAACTAAAATTAAAGTATAAGTGATAAATTTAAATTCCGTGCCGGAAAATCTAATTAAACATACACGAGCAAATAAAAAATTTCTAATGGAGGGTTTTATACACTAAAAATCTCTTATTTTGTACTGTGTTGGATAAGAATTTCTCCATTTGCGATGCTTACTCTTAAATCATTAAACTATTGTGCGGGCATTTATTTATCTAATTATCAAATCCTACTCTAGGATTCCTATTATATGATTGTTTTTCTACATTTATATAAAATTACTGCAATCTGTAGTTTTGTAATATATTCGTTTTATAAATGGTCTTTTTTATTTGGGTTTCAATAATAATAATAAAAAAGGACGTTCATTTGAATTTTTAAATGAGAAAAATATTGCTTTCCATACTAGAAGCAAATAAAAATATTTCTCTGAATTACAAAATACATCAAAAATTCTTTTGAAAGATTATGGTAGATTCAAAAAAGAAAATGAAAAGAAGAGAAAAAAAAAAGAGCTGAATTTTTTTTAAACTGGATATTATTTTTATAACTCTCTTTGTAAAATGCAAATACAATTACGTATTATTTTACTTTTTAAAGCAATATAAATATTTGAAAATTATCTTAAATTTTAAAGAAATACAATTAAGAAATAAAAACATAATTACCTTTTGCTGCTTCAAAGAAATTAAATTTAAAGGAAGGAATTGCCGATTCAGAAATGTAAGCCACTAGTTTCTTCGAAAAAGGGTAATTTCCTTAAGGTAATTTCAACCCTCTTTTTATTAGTCCTGACGCCTATTACAAAATAGGGCATGTGTTTTTGTTACTTCTGTTGGGGGCTTAAGTGTTAACTCTTGTCCATTCATGAGCGATTCTTAACTCATCTGTGCAAATAAATAAAAGGTCGCTGGAAGGAGGGGCTGTTAATCAATAAATTGAATATATCTAACTTTAGAAATAAAACTAATATTTTCCCTGATTCTCAGCAAACATGGTAAATAGAAATATTTAATATAGAAGTAACTGTCTTCAACAAGTCATGTCCTGGAATAACATTTGACGATTAAAATTATTCTGATCATGATCTTATTGAGGTCGTGTAGAGAAAGAGACGAGGCCCCCTCAAAGGCGAGGCCCTGGGTCCGAGCCCAGTTGGCCCATGCCTTAAGACGTCCCTGTGTCTGATGTTGACTTGATACTTCTCTGATACGTTTAAGTAGAAATGGCTCGTACGAAGCAGACCTCTAAGGGGTTAACGCTGGATTCAAGCGTGAATGAGAAGTCTAACATGAGTTCCAAAGGCGAAGAGGCAGAAGAAGAAGAGAAAGCTGTCGAAATGACGGACATGTCCACTCAGAGAGGATCTCCCTCCCCAGAAGCTATCAGTAAATGCAGAAGTCGAAATGACGCAATGACGATTTTAGCCTAGACTAATGAAACAATTTTCGCTCTCGAAGCAAAAACCAACAATATCCCATTATTCCCGCACCTATACGGACCGGACGCCATAAATGAAACTGAAAACCCACTGATTGAATGGAAGCAAGAGAGAAACAGGAACCAAGGGGAGTTAAACCTATCTATTCCTTGCCTTATCCCTGGATGTTTGCATCACGCGCATCTTTCTAATTTAAATTTAAACTGAAGCACACAGATTGAAAATAAGAAACGTCAACTTGACGGAAATAAGGATAATTCCCTTAAAATACCGGCGAAAACCGCCAAACAACCTAAAATAACAAAAACCTCAGCGATCGCTGAATCTGTAAGCAAATTTAATACTCTTAGAATAAACAACCAAGTAGACGTTGCGGAGGCTGTTCCCCCACCCTCTGAAAAAATATAACGAGTAATGTTGCGCTTAACAAGCGGCAATAAATTAATCCTGCAAAATATCCACAAAATAGCTCCAGCTTCAATCAACTAACTATCGGGAAATTACATCAAAATCTTCCCTGACTAGTCTGACGAGCACAGGGAAATTACTAAATTCCTAAGGGAACGAAAGGCTCAATTCTATGTAACACAGCCGCAAAATTTGCGGCCACAGAAAATATTGATCAAAGGACCTCCATCCACCACTGATATTGAGGAAATCAAAGACTCACTTGTTTATCAAGGAATAGTAGTCGAAAAAATAGAGCAACTCAGGCGCTACAAAACCAAACAACCACTCCCAATCTACCTCGTAGAAATACGAAAAACAGAAAATACCATCTATATTTTTACAATAAAATAAGTCATGCATATGCAAGTTCACATCGAGGACTTCAAACGCAAATCGGGATTCGACACAATGTTACAATTGTTACTACTTTCATCACTCCTCGGTTAATTGCGAGATGAAAACCAGATGCCCAAAATGTGGTGAAAACCAAAGTACACCGGAATGTACCATCAAGGGAAAACAAGAAAATTCTAAATGCATTAACTTTCGCCATGTGACCTCGTGGGAGGGCTGTCCCTCTTTTCCCAAATTAGGGAAGGGAAAAGCAACCACGAAAACTAATAATAGAAATAAAATAATCGTAAGTAACGAAGTCAGACCCGATAAAAGCTATGCTCAAGCACTTCAACCCAATCAGCAACAAAAGAGGGCGCCATTCAACGGGGAACCGCTGAAGCAATAAACTCCGAACCAAGAAGGAATAATAATAACAAAAGTAAACAAGAAAATAATGAAGCAAACACTGTTTGTACCATGTTTGACGCAATTAAGGAGCAAAAAGCTTCTTTCAACTATACCCAGGTCTGGTGCAAGCTTACGAAAAGATGAGCAAGACTCCAGACAAAAATGACAAATTGAAAATTTTCTTACAGGGTATTTGTATCCACTTTTAATTTTTAATGTTCAATCCTCTTGGTATAACAATAGTTACATGGAATGCAGAAAGTGTAAGATCCCTTGTGGTCGAGTTACGGGATTTCATAGACAAGCACACTCCAGATCTATTTTTATTTCAAGAAACAGGATTGAGACCGACTGACAAATTTCAAATCGCAAATTACCAACATATGGAAACAACACAAACATCCTAGATAATAGAAACCTCATGCATGGCGGCACTGCTGTTCTAGTCAAATCTTCCATCCCGCACCATCGAATTCCAACACATCAATTTAGAGCGGCTGAAGCAACTATCATTGCTATCATCCCCTCTAGAGGAAATCCTATTTTTATTTCTTCAGTATACATCCCCCAATGTCAAATCTAACCAGCATTTATCCCACTGATTTGGAAGAGATCCTAAATTTAGGAACTCCCAACCTAATCTGTGGAGATTTTAAAGCAAAGCACACCCGATGGGGATGCAAAATTAACCATCCCAGAGGCATTAAACTATTAAAGTTTGCCGACCAAAATCACATCGAAATCCTAGCTCCACCCACTCCAACCCGTTTCGGCTAATCCTCACAATCTGCTATCGACCTCATGCTAACGAGCTGCTCTCATTGGCCGGCTCACCTCACCTCCCTCCCTGAACTTTCCTCCGATCACAACCCGGTCAAAATTCTCATAGACACTGCAAGCAATATCCATAGTAGTAACAACAAAACTTCCACCAACTGGTGCTTTTTTAATCAAAACTTGAGAAACAATATTTTCACACTCCCAACCATCAAAAGTTAAGAGGAACTGGAAGTGCATGCCGCCAACATCACAAACAACATTATCAAACCTCACGAAAAAGCTTCAAAAATACGATTAACACAAGACACAACTTACATCAGCGAGGAAGCTCAAAATCTTATCAAGTATAGAAACAGAGCCAGAAAAATCTAGAAATTTTCGAACAACCTCACTGACAAAATAAACTTAAGCAAAATTAACAAATTAATAAGAAGAAAAATTATACTGAATGAATACAAACTTGGAATTCAACACTTTCTTCACTTGACTCAGAGAGTCTCTCCCTCTGGGGAACTGCAAAAGAGTTGAGAAAGAAAAGCTCAACTGTTTCGGATATTACCGGACCTACAGATATCGCACTGAGTGATAAAGATAAAACAGAAATACTAGCTGATTCTCTTCAAAAACAGTTTCAGCTCAACGACGTATAAACGCCAACACATGTCAGAACAATAAAACATATCGCTCACGGATATTTGTCAAACGAAAATAACTTTACAAACACCTCCCTCCTTCCCTGTCAACTATCGGAAATAATAAAATACATAAGAAAAATCAATAAATCACCAAGCCATGAAGCAATAATTAATAAAATGATTAAAAATCTACCCCTACCAACACACACAATTTTTCAGATTAATAACATCATCAACTATATGCTAGAACTGGGTCACTTTCCTAGCCAATGGAAGACAGCCTCAGTTGTCCCAATACTGAAACCGAATAAAGATCCCACCATCGCTGAAAGCTACCACCCTATCTCTCTGTTACCGATCCTAAAAAAGTTAGCAGAGAAAATAATTCTTAATAGATTAGTAAATCACCTTCATAAACATAATATTATACGGCTTTATAGCAAAGCTTTCTACCCCCCATCAACTTATGCGAGTCAAAAATTTCATCAAAACTGGATTTAAAAAAAAGGGAAAGAACTAGAACGATCTTCCTCTACATCCAGAAGGCTTTTGACAGAGTCTGGCATATGAGTTTAATCTATAAACTCATAAATTACAAAATCTCACCTAAATTAATAACCCTCTTAGACTCCTACCTCAAAAATAGAAATTTTATTCTCAAAATTAATAACACTTATTCCCTTCAAAGGGAAATAAATTCAGGAATTCCGCAAGGATCACATCTTGGGTCAGCCCTTTTCCATTGTTTCGTGAACGATATACCAAAACATGACAACACAATTCTTTGCATGTACGCAGATGACACAGCGATACTTGCAAAACACAAAAATCATAAAGTCATCGCACACCACATTAACAGACATATCGCAAGTCTAGAAGACTGGTTCTCCAAATCGAAAATTGCCTTGAAAGTTTCCAAAACGGAGGCCTCTTGTTCGCAAAATCAGAAACCATATCCAAACTAAATATCTTCATTGAAAACAAACAAATCCCATGGTCTTAATAAGCCAAATACTTGGCGTCGTTTTAGATAATAAACTCACTTTTAAACACCACATCATACACATTCAAGACAAATTCCGACTAGCCGCGAATGAACTTATTCCCTTAATTCGTCAAAATTCCACATTATCTATTAAATATAAGATGCTTGTCTATGCACAATATCTGCGACCCAACATAGCCTACGCTTGTCCCGACTGGAACCAGGCCGCTCAGATACATCAAAATAAATTAGAAATCCTCCAAAAGAACATAATCAGAATGATTGCACGAACCATCTGGCTCGTGCGAAATAAAGGTACCAGAGATTCTCTTAATATTTTAAAAATCCAACATTATTCAAATTTAATAACTGAAAAATTCAATAATAATCTAATTAATAACTGAAAAATTCAATAATAATCTAATTAATAACAGAAAAATTCAATAATAATCTAATTAATAACTGAAAAATTCAATAATAATCTTATTAATAACCCAAACCCCTCCATACAAGAAACGAAAAACTACAAACGAACCTATCGAGATCTCGCTATAATCACTTAAATCTCCACTTCTCTCTTTACCATTCCAACAGCCAATAGAAAAGCTCTCTCTACCTCCTAGAGTCAGAGGAAACTTTCTTCCCTGACCAGAAAACAAACGCACTCACAACCTGAGTGAACGATTCCTGATTAGACAAGCGAAATTCACCCTGAACTCACCCACCCCTCTGATCATTACTTCGCTCGTTTCACCCTGATTCAACAACTGAGTCTGTTTTTATCAAATTTTTTTCATCATAATTTTTTAAAGTATTATTCACAATATTTTTAATTTTAATTTTGTATTTTAACTGCTTCCTTATTTTAAAGATTTAATTAATTTAAAGATTAATTAACTCTCAAGCACCTTCTTATTTTATTTTATACTATTTAATTGATGCAACATCCAAATTTATCATGGGGGCAAATTAGGAATATCAGGTTGAATCTCAGACAGGAGATTAAAGCCCACATCAGGCTAGGTACTCCTCTAATATTCTCACTACGTACAATTTTACTCGATCAGACCATGTCTTATTGGATTTATTAGTTTTTATTTATAGCTTTGAGAGCCAAAACTTTATTTGGTGGAGCACACTTTAGTGAAGTTTGTAAGAAATCCTTACAAAATCCACCAAAGTTGCGCTCTTTGCGAGGATACGTATCCCGCCAACTTCTCTGGTTGAGTTAAAAAACCCAATCATTCCAAAACATCCAATACCATCAACGGTAAGTATTTGGGAGGAAAGGAAGAGACTATTGCAAGCTAAAACTGCTCCACAAATTCAAAACACTGCTCAGCAGGCTAACACAGTACAACATAATAACATTAACAATGATGCTCTTGTTGACACGATCTCACAATTATTAAATCAAATGGGCACCATGTTACAAATTTTTCTGACTCAGCTGACTAACCTCAAATGATATTCAACATACAAAATTTTGGTAGCCCTACTTTTCGCGTGTTTAGCTGGAATGCTCATGGACTCAAAAAATAAATAGACAACATGATCCTGAATTAATTGGTATTCAAGAAAATTCTCTTCGTCCTTCGGACACTGTTAAAATTCCTAACTACATTTGTCACAGAAGTGACTGTTTCACCCATAGGGGGGGAGGCACTGCAATTTTTGTTAAAAATACTACTAAGCACCAGGATTTAAATATATTTAACACTCAAACTCTTAAGGACACTACTATACATAATTGTAATCAAAATAACTCTTTTCTTACTGCCTCGAGTATTTATAGACGACCCTATGGGATCATTAATATGCGGGCATAGATGTTCTCCTTGTCCCAAATCACAAAGTTATCATTTAGGTGACTTTAATGCTAAACATCACAGCTGGAATCCTGGCAGAGCTAATAGAAACGGCACCATCATTTGCAATGGGGTTGCAACCTCGAAATTTGATACCATTGCTCCTGATCAACCAACACACTTCATGCACAGAAGTCAACACAACTCCATTCTTGATTTTGCTATCGCAAAAATCTTTCCCATTCACATATTTCTTCTATTAAGGAACTTAGCACTGATCATAAATCAGCTATTACTGACCTCCTACTTATTCTTGCCCTCAGTTGAGAACTCACAAAATTACCAATTGGATTAAATTTCAAGAGGTCATTCATCAAACTATGCTTGTGAATCCCAAAATTAAAATTAATAAAATTGATGAGGCTATCAAAAACTTTAACTCTATTGTTACTCAAGAAATAAACTGCTCTTCTGTGACTAGAATTACTAATGCTTCCCACCTCAGGCTCCCTTAAAATATCAGGAATTTAATCCAAACTAAAAAAATAGATACAGGAAACTTTGGCTTCAAACTAGATACCCCCTATAAAAGGGAAGTAAATTCACTTATCAGGTAAATCCAAGAATTTATTCAGAAGCATAAAAATAAAAACTGTAAGCTTTCGCTTGAAAATTTGAACCCTGAGGATAATTCTTTGTTTAACATGAATAGAATTACCTTAAAAAAAGCTTGCAATATTCCACCCCTCAGTAGCTCGAGTGGAACGGCTAATTGAGATTTCGAAAAACCGAAGCTTTTAAAGAAACATTGAAAGCTACCATACGAGAAAATTCTTATTCTTATACAAACGAAAAAAATGAGGAAGTGAAAAGAGTTGTTTCTAATTTCTTTGATAATAATCACACTTTTCCTCTATCCCCCATTTATCTCCCCTCAACGAAATCATGCAGAAAACAAACATGCAGCAAAAATATACAGAACAAAATTCTCATGATCATGACAAATTCCCCTTCGTATATTAGGAACACAGTCATTCAAAACGATTTAAAAATTGTGTCCATTGAAATATACATCAGCAAGCTCTCGAAAAATTCATTTGCCTCCATTTTAAATTACAATAATCAGGGCCCAAACTCAGTCAGAAATAATCAGGGCCCAAACTCGTTTCACTAATCCACAATCCAAACATAATTTTGTTTATAAAACTACTAAATTGTCTCTTCCTCTAAAACCCCCTTAAGAAATTTTTTTAAAAAAATAATAAAATTCTACAAAAATGTAAGAAAAGTAATTTTTTGTAAGTTTAAAATAAAAAATGATTGAAAAATAAAAAATCTAATTTTCACATAGCGTTGATACTGGTGTATCCCTGATCCTCTTTTGCTGCTTTTTGCAGCTTCGTTTTTTCTCATTCATTCTTTTTCTCAATCTTGATCTTCATCTCATATATATATATATAAGAGAAAGTGAAATTGTTGAAAAAATCAGTTTTTATTGACGATGTCGGGGATAAAATGGATATATTGAAGAACAATTTAAAACTAAAAACCCCAAAAATACGTTTAGGCTCGCATTTTATGTTCGTCAAGATGACGAACCAAAACACAGCTTATATTGTCATTTAGGGTTGTTGTAAAATACAATTACATACACCACCTCAATCCCTCGATCTGATTGAGATTGAAAACTTGTGAATTCAGTTGGAAAAGTCTGTTCGAAAGAGGATTTGGAGCAAAGAACCTTTCCAAACAGTATTGAAAGAAAAATTGGCAAAAATATCTAGAGAAACAACACAAACCTTTTCAAATAAATGAACACCGTTTGAAATGTGTCCCAAATGCAAAAGGACAAGCAGCAATTTTTTTTTTTTTTTTTTTGCTCATTTTTTTTTACTTAGAAATATGTAACCTCAATTAAACTATTGCGGTAATAAAAATATTATCTAATCTTTATTTCGATTCTTTAGTCTACTACAGTTCTTTATGTGTGTTTTAATCACCTTCTACTCGTAAATATTATTCAACCGTATTTTCTTAAAAAATATCATTATCTAATAAATTCAATGCATCTAAAATAATATATTACTGAAGAAAACTTTATTATACCAATTTTCGCTCGACTAACAAAGAAAATTGATTCTATAAGTGAAAAATAAAATGCTTTCATGGCATTCAACCGTCAAAACAAAGAAAAACAAAACTTGTTATATGGAAAAATTTACTGGCGCGCATTTCTTATTCAATATTTTTAGGAAAAAATCTAGGACATCTACTTTTTTACAATTACAGTTATCCTTATTATGTATCTTCTTTTTTTTTTTTTTTTCAATCTTAAAAATATTGAGTTGCAGTGAAAATTAGAGCAGAAAATAATTTCTTGAGGTAAGATGCTGAACTCAAACTGCTAAAAAGAATTGAAACAGATAATTTTGCTTAGTAAAAAAAATAATCGTCTGAAAAAAATAAATTTTTCATTCCGTTTACTACAGATTATATTGTTATTATTTTGTAGCAAATAGTTGGTGGTTTTAGGTTTTCTTTATAAATTCATCCCATAATCAAATTAAGAATATAGAGTTAGTCATAATTTTGATTAATAAAACAAAATTTTCATCTTTTTTAC
>BMAW01054425.1:412124-440984 GCA_019974015.1 Nephila pilipes
AATATAATATTAACACAATATTATTTTGATATTATAATAATTATTTAAAGGTAATATAATATTAACACAATATTATTTTGATATTATAATAATTATTTAAAGGTAATATAATTCAAATATTGAAATATTTGAAATTGTATACAAATTCTGTTACTGTTCTGAAAATTATAATAGCCTTGCCAATTATCGTCGGATCTACAGAATGATCATATTCAGGAATGAAAATAATAAGAAATTATTTGAGTTACAGCATTAGTTGAGGACGATTTCCCCCGTTAGCTATTGTCCATCTTTATCAAATACGAATTAGCAAAAAAAAAAAAAAAAAACCGTAACAGAATTTACTATAAAAACATTTAAGAAAATGAAACGAAATTCATAAATCGTAAACTTATTTTAATAAGTCGCAATCCATATTGTATTTTATAAATAATTGAAGCAATTATTTTTATTATTTAATTTATTAATGATTTTGAGTGTGCGTATGATAGAAATGATAATTGTATTATAGTAATTTAATTTTCTGTTATTTTCAGGTGTACCTCATTATACCACTTGTGTACACTGTAATAAGCGGAAAAATGAAATAAACTATACTAAACTTGTTTCGAGACTCGCAAGTTTACTTTGTACTAAGTTCTGCTATAGGGTATCACCATTCACATAAATATCAAATTTATGAAGTCAGAACGTAGTCCATTATAAAAGATTTTTCTGTTAGTAAAAAGTACTCCGACTTCGAATCATGTTCTTTAACACTAAGCGGAGGCAATCACACTCATTTATTTGGTGTGGGTGTCCCCAATTATAGAGAATTAAAAACACCTCTGTGTCAAAGTATTCTCAATAGCAATGAGGAGAAGAAAAAAAGGTACCTCAGATAAAAGGGAAGATGTTCTTTATTCCTTTCTCCTCAACTGGACGAACTCTGGTTGGTACAGCATAAAGTAGAACGCGAAACCTTGACAGTGAAATAAAACCAGGTCATCAGACCAACGCTTCCGGATGAGGCTTCTTCCCTAGAAAACAGGCACATAACCTTGGTTAGCAGTCCAGTATGACACAGTGATTGTATCGCAGAGAATCATGGTGAGTAAAATGTTTCTTAATTGTTTTAAGACTATTAGAACGCATTGTTCTTAAAATGTTACTCACAACTCTGGTACATAGTGTTATAGAGAAATGATTATTTTCAGATTCACATAATTGTGTTTTCGAATTTCGGTTTTAAATTCGATTAGTTTAATTATTTGAAACTAACACGAACAGAATTTTTATTAATATGATATTTAAACATTTTTGAATTATTTTTGATTCAAAACGAGGCATAAAGTCATACGAAACACATAACGACAGTAGCTTTTGGAGAATAATAATAATAAAGAATTTTAAAAAAAGCTCCATAGAATTTGAGGATGTGTATTCTAAAGCTGTTATAAATTTAACTCTCATTTGACGTGAATTTATTTTTTCATATTTTTAAATCAGTATATACTGAAAATGTTTTATTTTACAGGAACCGAAACTGTTTAATCTTAACCCCTCTAATTTCTTGTATAAAAATTTTCATAAGTATTTTTTTTTTTTTTTTTTTTTGTATTTAATGAAGCATTTTCAAATTTCATTTTTGTAACTTCCCCATCGTATATCAAAAATACATAGGGTGGATTTTAGATAACTGGCATTGAACCGATAGGTATATTTGCATAGTAATAAACATAATCAATTAAAAAAGTCATGTTGGCAAAAATCACAACTTTTAAAAGATATCGACAATAAACTAAATACATATTCTTATTTAATAGAAAAACATCACAAGTTTCTAACGATTATATTAGACGTAAATACAGAAAATCCACACTTAGTGAAGGGATAAAATTAATAAAAATAGTTCAGAACGAATAGTATAAGTAAAAATATACTTATTTTTTAAAAAAAATAAGAGCAGATTATTAAGCTTTACAACCAAATAATATATAAAAAGAATTAATTCTTATAGTACTGTAATTATAATTAGTTTCTAGTACCTTAAAAGTGTGTGGTTAAAATATGCTTCATATTGTAATATGTTTTAATATTACTTAGAATAGAGTATTTATCATCAGTGCCGTAACAAGACAGATGCAACAGGTGCACACGCACAAGGACACTTGGATGACGGAGGGGGGAATCCCGTTTATTGGAATGAATGTGCTTTCACGTTTGTGAAATCAGGAAATAAAGCAAATAATATTTAAAAGATAAATTGACTGCAACGTTTTAATGATTTCATAAGCAGACAAATGACGAATGTACTTGGACAACCCTGTCAACTTAATTACGCTGGGTTTTTGTTACTTGGACATTAGTATTTGCATAGTGAATTGAGATTAGCAAAATGTAAAGTCTTTATGTACTTGTAGACTACTTCATTTAGAACTTTTCTTTGTACCTTTTTAGTTTTGCAGAAAAATTTTAATAATTAATTTCATATGTTTCGAATTTTTAGCTTTTTATCATTTGTAGGAAAATGTTTGTTTGGAAAAAAAAAAAAAAAACCGCGGGATTATGGGAAACGAGGGCGTTCAAGCAAATAGTTGCAAACGATTTTGTCAAATCCGGAAGCGGTATGAAATGTAAGCAATTTGATTTTGCAAATAATAGATTAATCTCTACTCTTTCTAAATGGAATAAAATTCTTCAATGTATCGATCGAACAAATGAAGCATTACAACAAAAAGATTTGCATATAGATTGTGGAACAAAATTCATTGTTAGATTATGCAATACATTACAAAGATTTCGAAGTACAGGTTTTAAAAAAAATTTCCAGGAAGTAGGAAATTTGGCTGAACAAATGGGTCTTGAGAGCGATTTCTTAATAAGCGCAAGAAAAGAGTTAAAATAATGGAAATAGATGAAATACCTGGTGGGAAGAAGGATGGAGAGAGAAGAAAGTAACTTGACATTCGAAGAATTATTTAAAATAGAAATTTCAGCGTTCTTGACATTCCGTTGTCTCAAATAAATTGGTGTTAACAAAGCAATAGGACAATTTTTGTTTTATGGCTCATCTTAAAGCTCCTGTCTACCCACCATTTTGATTTTGTGTCATAATGTTAATCCTATGGAATTTCGACTTTAAGGATCCCGTCTACCCGACATTTTGATTTCGTGGCCATAATGTTAATCCATAATTCTCACATTTTTCCTATACGATCTATTTGAAGGCAATCAAGTGCATCTGTAAGGGCAAAATATAATGAATGCTTCTGTGGAATTACTTTTTCTATCCAATTTTTAAAAATATTTAAAAATATTTCTTAAAATCCGGAAAACTCGCAAACGAATAATTAAAATAAGTATAAAAATATTTTTAAACATCAGAGGGAAAAAGTATTTCCACAGAAGCATTCATTATTTTTTGCTCTATCAGATGCACTTGATTGCATTCAAATAGATCCAATATGAAAGATGTGAGAATTAAAGTCGAAATTACATAGATTAACATTACGTCCACGAAATCAAAATGGCGGGTAGATGGGAGCCTTAATTCTCGCACCTTTACTATTTGATTTATTTGAATGCAATAAACGTCTGAAAGAGCAGAGAATAATGAATGCTTCTGTGGAATTACTTTTTCCTTCCGATTTTTAAAAATATTTTTACCCCTATTTTAATGATTCATTTGCGAGCTTTCCGGTCTTTAAAAGATATTTTTAAAAATCGGAGAGGAAAAGTAATCCCACAGAAGCATTCATTATTTTTTGCTCTTTCAGATGCACTTTAATGCAATCAAATAGATCAAGTAGTAAAGATGTGAGATGTAAAGTCGAAATTCTATGGAATGAACAGTACGTCCACGAAATCAAAATGGAGGACGGACGGCAGCCTTAATATTCGAATGTTGCTGATTAAAAAAAAAAAAATGGCTGCAGAACTCGCTATTAAATTTAGCAAAGATTTTTAAAAAAAGCACGAATTCACTATTGAAATTGAAAGTTTTTAGTTTAGAGCAACTCTTTTACAAAATATGGAAACTGCATCTCTCTTCTCTAGTCACAGGCTCTTCGTGATTTTGATTTAATTAAGTCTTACCGAAATATCAGTGTCGCTCTTCGTGAATTTCTCTCTTCCTATTTCTATTGATTCATGCAAGAGAAACTTAAGCAAGTTGAAATAATAAAAAAATTCAATAGAATACAATATTTTCAAAAATATTCATTATGATGATGTAATTAATGAATTTGCTGAAATGAATGCCAGGAAAGTGCAATCAAAACAAATTTTATACAAAAAAAAATTACTGTAGTGTATTAGTTTTATTATTTCCCTAAATCTAATTAATTAAGGGGCCAAAATGTAAATTATTGCACAAGGGACAGGAATGGCTAGTTACGGCACTACTTTTACTATTCCACGAATAACGCCTCTTGTCTTTTTAAAAAAGTTTGTTTTCATATTTTTTCCTTAGATTTTTAAAGATTTCTAGTATTTATCCCGTGCTTTTCATTAATAAGGATGAAATTTTCTTTCTTCTTTTGTTACAGATTTCCACTTTGTTCATTATATTTTTACATCTTGCATTGGTGCAAAGCAAAGTGTACGATAAATGTGAATTGGCAAGAGAACTCTACGAAAAATATCACTTTCCACTTAATGATATACCAAAATGTAAGAAAATGTTACTTTTTTTATTGAGTATTTATTTGAAAAATGTAGAGTATGTAAAATCATCCAGGAACAGAAAAGTAATGAAAGGATTTAAGTAATGGAATAGTTTTAACACCGAATGTAATATGGGCATTTTTCATATTTTTAGGAACAGTAATTAATTACCTAATGATTTTTAATTCCTTTTAAGACAGTTCTTAAGTTATTTTAAAAAAAAAAGCATATGTTTACCCAAACAGAATTTGTATATAATTCAATTAATGAGAGTATGACAGGCACGCGCAGCAATTCTGTTTATTTTATTTGTACTTTTTCATTGAATTTAAATTTGAGTTGTCTCTCCTTTAACACTTCAATGCTCAACGTTTTTATGGTGGCAAAGTTCATTAATTATTACACATTAAATTCAAAACACCACGCATTCACATTAAATTCAAACTACACGCATTTATTCACCATACCAGCCTTGATCCTGAAGGATTTATCGATCCTAGTGCTGCTGTAGCCAAAAAAAAAATAAATAAATAAATAAATAAAAAATACTAGTTAAAACTTGTTGCTAATGTCTAAATATTGCATTGTAAAGAGAGTAAGAATGATTCCCAAAGTTTCAGAGCTCTAACTTAATGGGAAATTGGTTATATTAACGATCGAAAATTTGATGACACATTGATACACACACAAACAGACACACAACAAGTAAAATACATAAAAACGTTGTAAAAAATGTATCCATAGTTGATACACCTCAACCGTAATATTTAAATAGCATGAAGTAACTTACATCAAATGCATTAGCAAGCTTGTTGTGAAATTATCATTATGGAATCATATGGCTAAAATGACATCGAATGTAATACGTGACACTTTTTAAAGTTCGTCAGGTAACATAACGACGTTTCTTAATATATGAGGGCAGGTGGAAATAAGTACACGTCTTAGGGATGAGAAATAAGCTATTAGGAATGGGGTAACTCACTGTGGTCGTTTTTCCTTTTTCTAAGAAGTCCATGAATATGATGCTATTCATACTCCCAAAAACATTCACCATAACTTTTCTGGATGATGAGACCTTCTTCGCCTTCTTTGAAACAGATTCACCGGAAGTATCCATTGTTTTGATTTTTGCTTTTTTCCAACTTATTATGGAATCGATCCATAATAAGTCGAGGGGCTCAACGAACTGAGACAATTCGACTCAAAATGACGATCACAACTTGACACTACTCTGATCGAAATTAATGTATGAATCAGTTTGAATTTTGTTTGGGGGCCATTTAATAGGTGGCAGCACACAATGGTAATACAAACTTTTCTAGTTGTTAAGAAAAAAGATATTTTTTGAACTATCCTCCACGAGTTATCAAATTTTCCAGTTCCACTTCCTTATATAAAATTTAATTTAACAATAAATATGTGTAAATAATATGATATGCTGTCTTAGAGGAAAGAATGGCCTTTTTCGATTCAAGAATATTTTTACAAAAAGATCGATTTTCATAAACTTTTTATGAAATTTATGAAATTATTCACCAAAAGCAAGAGAAATTAGATAAACATCATTTTATGGCCTAATTTTCAATGAAATAATTGCTTTTCCTTTGTTACAGGGCTGTGTTTGGTTCATTGGGAAAGTGCATTTAATACAAATGCAGTGAACAAAGGTTATCTTCCAAATTCTTTGGATTATGGAATGTTTCAGGTAAAACTTTTCTCCTATTTGACTAGTTTTAAACCTTCACACTATACTCTAAATAATAAAATTTAGAGAAATAAATTGTGATTTCTTGTTTTTAAATTTAGTTTGATGCGATAGGAAATCTTCAGTGTATTTGAATATTAAAAAAATAACAAGCTTTTGCTTGGAATGATGTAACAAGAAAGTTACAAGTTTTTGTAAATTAAATTTTCCGTTATCTTTCCACATTAATACTCTCTCTCTAAAATATTATAAAATTAATCCTAATATTAAAATTATTTCGAATAAATTTTGTTGTTCATTGTTTATACTTTTAATTTTAAATTCAAATCAGAATACTCTTGGAGGAAATTTGAATATTCCAATAATTTCTTTAAATAGTGAGTAAGCCTTAAATTTGAACGAAATTTATATTAAACTTTAATAAGAAAAAAATGTATTTAAATCGAATTCTTCCTGGAACTGTTAATAAACTCTAACAATATGTCTTTCAGATAAACGACGACAAATGGTGTAAAAGCTCTTTAAGACCAAGCCAAAACAAATGCAGTATTTCATGTGAAAGTAAGTTCCTGACAATTTCAGTATATTTTTAAACATTCATGTAGCATTTTGCTAGACTTGCATCAGCTCCCATAATTTTAATACAATGTTTTTAAACTTCTATCCAGTATTAATTGTTTCAAAAATTAATGAAATATATAGAAGAAATTTAAATTTATTTAATTATGATATTTACATCAAAATCGCATCATGGAATTAGTTCATGTGGAAAATTATATTTGCAAAATAATGTCGAAGGAAGAAACATAAAATGAATCTTACTCAGTTAGCAGCAGGTACATTCCAGTGTGTTATATTTTATTAATGCGAACATATTTAGCATGAAAAGCGCTTAATTCATTCCTTCAGTTTATTCAAAAGAAATTTATAACTCTATTTCGTCTGAATTACAGACGCTTTTTAGAACATTGAATTTTAAGTGATGTGCCACAAAAAGGTAGGATCGTAAATGAAAAAATAAAAATCCTTCCTGAGAAAATTCCTTAGTAGAAGTTTCATAATATGCGCAACACTCCCGCTTCACTACTCAGGCTCTGAGCCATCGAGACGCGTAGAATAATCAGTCGATAAATAGTCAAGAAAATGCAACAAGATTTAATTTAATCTTGAGATTACTGATTCCCAATCTTTTTCAGTCAGCTAGCTCAGTTCCTTTCTGCGTATCTACGACCCCGAATTCTTCTGGCACGTCCCCCCCCCCTCCAATCTGTTTTACCCATCACAGATTCTGAAAACCTCTCAAAAAAAGATGTGTGTTTAATTAAATAAAACAGTCTATTTTTTCATCAATTTTCTTTTTTATTTATTAAGGTAAGCAAACAAATCAACAAATAGATCGGGGGTAAAAAAGGAAAGTCAGTGAAATATTTGGGACTGTACAGAACTACAATTTTTTTAAAAAATTGGTTCAAAAGATAATAAATACAAACTCAAATTCGTAGCTGCGTTTAATTTGCTTCAAAATTTATTTTTAGGCAAGTTATGTATATTCCAACAGGCGCAATTCCTTGGCTCTCTTCAGCAGTGTGGAAGCAGGGGGGAGAGAGAGGGGCAAGCCGATACTTCCAATGTACGCAGTCCATCTTTCATCGAACACTTTATTGTTAGGGAAGATCTATTATTACAAAAGATAATATCAGTAAAAATCTCTACCCGCCTTTTAAAATTCTTTTTAATCATTTTCAATTTGTTTTTTAGCTTGTTGACCACTATAACCAATTTCTTTTCGCGTTCTTCCTAACGGAGTACTTCCGGTTGGGAACTGCTGTCTTAGAATGTTCCAAAAATCTACTAATGTTACGAATGTGGAATGTTAATTAAATCGCGTCCGAACCCAGAGCTTATAATGGAAACCTTTATAAGTTTTAATAACCAAAAAACAGGACTTGAATCATCAATAAACACTTGTAAGATGGATACGAGTTTACTATCGACTCCAAGAATATCCCCTTAATCCTCTCGTACCAATATCAAGTGCAATTCAAAGTCGCCATTTCCTCTTATTGTTAATCACACCAATATTTCCGATTTCTCTATCAGATAATTTCTTGTTCACTATACATCTTGTGTAGCAATGCTAATTTACATAAGTCCCTGCTCCTTCACAAGGCGGGGTTCTCAAAGCAAATAACGTTATTAAGAATCTCCAAAGGTAGATTGAAGGAAAAGTGCATGAGAACCTGTTACATATGCATGTTCGAAATTTCAACCTGTGAAAGAGATGTATAAGATTAAAAACAATATGTCTCATTAAGTGTTGAATTATAATGTATAATGAACTTTGACCTAAGGGCCAAATTAACCTTTAATGCAGGCTCAGAAATTCTTAGATGAAAAAAAAAGATATAGTATTTAATATCGGTTTGATTAAATACATCTAATAAAGAATTGATAACTGTAACACCAATATTTTTAAATCTTTAAAATAACACCAATTTTAACACCAATATATTAAATCTTTAAAAAATGATCCTTTTCTTAACTAAAACCTACGCTGATAAAGTTCTACGAAGACCTTTAATAGCATTCATCTTTTCTTATAAAAAAATTGTAACATTGGCTTACTTCAGGCGTGCATAATAGAAATATTTCAAGCAAAGTAATTCTAACAAATATTTGATGAGTGTTAGAGAAAAAGTTATTAATAATTAAAGTTATTATTATTATCTCTCTCTCATTAAATAAAATTATTACACAAAATACAAAATATATTAAAAAGTTTAGAAAACAAAGTTTCCAGGTCGATCAATGCACGCTCCCATTGACAACTCAAATTTGTTTTCACCAATCACATTTGCAATAACTTGCGATACTTATATTTTCGACTACAATTTCTTTGTCAGATATGTTCAGAAATGTGCCAGCAATAGAGCAAGTAATAAACCAAACATCCAATTTATTGATAGTAGACTTCCAAACTTCGGATATTAAATACTTCTTATTATATAATAATTAACAGTAAGTCAACGAATTAATTCCTGTTTGTTACCAAGAGATAAATAACATTATTAAAAAATATCAATAGAATTGAAATAAAAAAAACAAATTTAATCGGTACAAGTACAGTAAAAAAGAATGTAGACATCATCATGACAGATATTGAATACTTTTTTGTTATTTTATAACATCATAAAGGTTGAAGCTGAAAAAGAATTTGATTTAAAAAGATCTTATGCGTACAAATTCGTTTGAATATTCCGTTACCCTGAGAAATAGACATATTAGCGACTGTTTCAACAAGGAAATATATTAAGTAGAAACGTCAATATAATAGCCTTCAATGACTTGCTTCTTTGAGAAACCGATATCAAAGTTTTCGAAAAATTGTTATTACATCAGTTCGTAGATGAACTGTAAGATCTCGGTATGAACAACGTTCTAAAGCAGTGGTCCCCAAACTATTTTGGTGGTGGAACCCCAAAGTTTGTTTCCAATGATTGCGGAACCCTGAATATCTTTTAATTAAAGAGATTTTAAAATTAATATCTGATATTAAAGGAAACAAGTATTATTTTGGTATTTCGGTTTTTATTGAATTAAGAAAAACTAAAAAAAAAATCAATGCATCATAGAAATAATTAACAAAAATATAAACTAAAACACAATTCTTATTTTTTTAATCAAATAAAATTTGTCTCGCGGAACCCTTAAATTTTTTCGTGGAACCCCAGTGTTCCACGGAACCCACTTTGAGAACCACTGTTTTAAAGTAAGGGTTTAAAACCAGTTCGTAATCTATGAGAAGATTTTAACAAAGAATATAGTTGGAATTTTCATTCCCTTCGAAAAAAATTAGATTTATTTTTATTGACTTATTCAAATTATATTTTAAATTTGACTGTTAGTAATTATTTACAATAAATCCTCTCTCGAAGTAGTATTAATTCTTAGTGGAACCTTTGGCTTTCAGATATTTTAAAGCCTTTTGTAACATTTTGTAATTAGTGTTCTTAGAAAGCATTCAATAAAAATTAATGTAAATGGTTCGTATTTCTGCTTGGGTTCTTAGTTTTTTTTTTTTTTTTTTTTTTTTTTGAATAGACTTATAGATAGTATGGTATTGAGTCCTCTGAATTCCTTTTCTCTTTCATCCCCCTCAAAAAAAGGGATCTCAGACTTTTGAGCTCAGAATTTGTCATTTACAAATTGAAATGAATATCAAGAAAAGAATATCTTTTTAAAAATCTTCTGTAATTCTTATAAAAAAAACTTTCCTAATATAAAGACCAATTCTTATGGATGGTTCGAGGATAAAAAATAAAAAAAGGCTTCTCATATTCGCTTTTCTCAAAATAAAACAGCAATAAAGACAAAACAAAAAAAAACGATGAAAATTAAAAGTGAATAAAATAAATCTTAGAATATATAAATTTCTTTAAAAAAAATTTCTCAAGTAAAAAATATTCTTTAAAAGTAAAGCATCTTCTTCAACTAAAAAGTTACACAATCAACTCCCTGTAAATGAATAAATCAGATAGACGAATAAATTTTTTGCAACATCTTGAGTTTCCAAAGATATGAATAAAGTAAAAATAGTTAAATATAAATAAAACACTTCAATTTATGTTTATTTTGAGACCCAAATCCTTAAACAAGTGAATAAGAGAACCCCGAGGTTTATGGTGTAAAAATCAAATTGAAATGAACTGAGCCAAACATGTATATATAGGATCTAGACTTTAGAAGAAAGGGAATAAAGTAAAAAAAAAAACCCTAATTGACAAGAAAAAGGGTAGAGAGAAATCAGAAGGATTGCTAGGGTACCTCGGGGGCCACGTCAACCGTGTTTTAAGAAATACAGAAAATTCATGGGAAAAGTGAGTGTGAATGAGTGAAAGTGAAGTTTATTGGCGCAAGAGCCAGATGTGGCTATGCTGCGCCAAGCAAGATGTAACTGTGGTCCATACGTGAGGGGGGAAAAAAGGCAATTGGTTGACAAGAAAGAGGGTCGAAAATAGAGAAGAATTGCTAGGGTATCCCGGGGTTACGTCACCCGTGTTTACCAAAGACAGTAAATCCCATGGGAAAGAAAAATATCTCAAGGGTGTCTCGGGGGCATGATGCCCAAACTTGCCAAAACAAGGTAAATCCCTGAAGTCCGCTGGTATAATCCTCAGAGGCCGGGTGCCCGGCTATACCCTCAGACGATGTGTACCCATTTTAGTCGCTCTTTAGAACATGCATGAGCCAGAGTGGGACTATTCTGTCATACCCGGTTACCACACGGAACTTCATGGGAAAGGAAAAGATCGCTTGGTTACCTAATGGATCATGATTCCGGTATTTACATAAAGAAAATAAGTTCTGAAGGCTCCGTTACGCAATACGACTGAATGTGCAATTGAAATGAGGAATGCTTTTCCATAATTGCGGATAAGTGGATGTGATTTATCTATTTCCAAGATAGTTAACCATATAGTCCTATCAGATTTCTCTCCCCCCCCATTCTGATAAAACTATTATCAAACTGTAATGAAATCGAAAGCCAGTCGTACATTTTGAAAATTTATATTTCTTCCCGAAAGTTTTAAAAAAAAAATTTCTCTCCGAAATTAAAAAGAAAGTTAAACATTAAAGAAAATCTTGTATCATTACGACGATACATTGTTATTCTCATAAAATAACGCACTCATACAAGCCTATTTTTCTGAAGTAAGAATTTTAACAAATCAAATTCATTTATAAAATGACTGCATATGTGCAAAAAAAAAAAAAAAAAAAAAAAACAATTCATTTTGATATTCAGCTATTTTTCTTGAAAAACATAATTAACATTTTATCTTTCTTCTTTGTGAAATATAAAATTTTAAGCGCATTTTTTAATGTATCTTTAAAATGTTTATGACATCCACTAATGAGCCAACAAATCACATATAAGAAAATCAAAACAAAATCTTATTTTTCGAATAAATTATTAAATACTTTGATATACAATTAATTCTTTTCAGTGGCTCTTCAAACAAACATTTTTGTACATATATTTAAAAAATGAGTTCACATACCTTAAATTTCGTTTATACGTCATCAATTTTACTCGTAGTTCGGAATACCAAATAAAAACCCAGTGCAACCGAGGGTGCAAGTTATTTAATGAAATCCTTGGAACTCGCTTTGCTGCTGCAGTCGTCTGATAGGAAAATAACACGCACACACAATTCAAATATCAGACAACTGAATGCATAAATCTGTGTGTGCATTACGAATTTGTAGATAAAAAGTAGAATATGGTGTCATGTTGAACACTAATCTGTTATATGGTAAGTGGATGTGATACAGCGAAATCAATACTCTCAAATGCTGAAAAAACACTACTTTTAATATTACAAGTGGATTTAAAGTTCTTTTCTTTGTCCATAAAAATAAATCAAACTTTATATTATTATTGATTTTTATGGAATATTGTCCAGTACAAAGGCTATATTATAGAAGTTAAGCCCCCGAGGGGCACCATGCCATGGAAATAACGCCGGACACGAGCGCATGATCGCTTCTACACGGAGATGTTAAGTGAATTTTATGTTTATTAACGTCGCACTTAGAGGCAACACGAGGATTATTGGCGACGGAACTCGTAATTTTGAACCTCGGTCAAGTGACGAGGACGGCACCTGAGCTGGCACCCCCTCTCCTAACTTCCACACCACGCCAACGGAAGGACTTTGTGCTCTGACACATTTAACATGCATCAAACCCGACTACTCGGCGGCTCTTTGGCAGCCAATGATCGAACCCGCGGCTGAATGAAAACCGCCGGCCACGAATTCGAAACCATGACCACTAGGCTACTGCGGCCACAGGACGACATCTGAGAGGACACCTTCCTCTCCAAACTTCCCACCACCCTAATAGATAGACTTGGAGCCTTGATAAATTTAACGGGAATCAACCCCGCTACACGTCGGGTCTTTAACGACATCATGGCTATAATTCGCGATTCAATGGAAATAATGATGGCCATGAGTTCGTTACCATAACTATAATGTTACCACGCCTGAGGTTTGGTGAAATCAAGACTCAAATGAAACATCGCCGCCCATATAATAGCCTTTGTTGCTCTACATCCCCTAAAACTTAATCAAACATCTCGAAGTGGTATGCTGTGTGTTAGTTTTATTTGAACTTTTGTGGTCGCTTTAGAGATGTTTTTAAAGGACTCCCTAATTTCAAACGATAAGGGTGATAACCGAGTTCGTACCTACTTCCCACTCAATACTGCACATAAAACGACCCACTTTATACCGTCTAATTATTACTCGTGATTTTCTTGTTTGAATCATGATCGATTTTTCGGAAGCTAGTTTCTAATTCAGGAATATTCATTATTTGATGAAGATTCAAAGAGATGGCGACAACAGATACAATTTTAAAAGACCTAACATATGAAAAAGTATTAATATAAACCAATATATGGTAAATATTAGAAAAAAATTAAAGAATGTTTTTCTTTTTATGCCCGATTAACTGTCAGTACAAGTTCTTTTCATTGATTTTCAATAGTCATAGAATGCATGAAGCATACACATACAGCGTGTTTCGAAACTCACGGGCAAAAATTTTAGGGTTGATAGAAAACATCTAAACAAGCAATTTTCACCCTACAATGCACAGGCAAACTGTAAACCACTAGACGGCGCTGTAATTGGAAAACATAAAACATGAGTTTTCTAACACATTGTCATTTATACCATCTATTTCCGGGGGCATGGCAATGTACAGTAATCAGGAAAAGGCCATAGACTCCTGAAATCCATGGTAGAAAGGACGATCTGTACGAAAACTCGTGCTTTATGCTTTCCATTTACAGCGTCGTCTAGCGGTTCACTGCTTACTCTCAACCTATACATTGTATGACGAAAATTGCTTGTTTAGATGTTTTCTATAACTCATTAAGTTTTTATCCATGAGTTTCAAAACACCCTGTAGATGAAGTATATCTAATACACAATTACTGTTGCTGGTCAGTTCCATTTTTTTTTGTAATGTATTACAAATTGTTTAAGATTTACCAATGTATATTTATTTACTAATTTAGTTAATCAGTAATATAAGAACAGTAAGTTTCTTATAAATCCTATCTCTTTTTTAATTTGGGATAATACCGTATAATTTTTATTACTCTAATTAAAATTTTGAAAGTTTCTCCAAATTACATATATACTTTTGAAATGGAAATAAAAGATTATTTTAGATTTATGAAATAGAAAACAAAATTCACCATACTATGTCAAGTATTTTGTGTGATTTTGACTATTCCATTCTAAAAAATGCTTTGTTGATACAGGATTGAGAGATGATGACATATCAGATGATGTGGTTTGCCTTCGGCATATCATAAAAGAGAAAGGTTTTCATGAATGGTAAGTGCATTATTATTTTTCATTTTCTGTTTAATTACTACAAGTTCATTATCAGGACTAAATTTTAATAGAATAAGGCTAACAATATATATATATATATATGCACAGAATTCTTGATTTCCTGCACTTGTAATTAAAATATTTCATTTTAATAATAGATTCTAATATACACAATTTTAAAAAATGGCTGGAAAGTTTGCATAATATAAAAAGTTTACAGCTACAATTAATGAGTTACTAATATTAAATTAGAAACAGATTAATGTACTTTCTATTTAGAATCTCACCACTCTCGATATAAACTTAAACTGAACGTTCTTTCCACTCCTGTAAATACATATCCTTTTGAATGTTTTTAAATTCTTTTAAAACAGCATTTTACTCATAATTACTTAATGCATATACTCTTCTAAAAAGGATTTATTTACACTACTTCACAAGAAATATTTTCGAAAACTATTTATATTCAATCTCAATAACATGCCCCATCCTAAATTTAAGTTTCCCAAGAGTAGAAATATATAGAATCGTCTTTTATGCATACAAATGCATAACTAATAAGGTTAAAGTGAAGTATTGGTGCCCCTTAGCAATTTTCGGGAAAAAAAGCCAACTTAGAAAATAGATTGCCAAAATAATGACACATTAATGAAGTAATGAAGGGTTACCATAAACTAAATCACTACATTTAAATCTCTATCGCATCCAAAAGTCTCCAAGGAACAACCAATACATCATTCGAACCATTAATTTTGAACAAAATTAATATGAACTACATAATTTTTCAATGAAATAGATTGTATATTATATGTGACATGATTTATTTATTAAGAAAAATAATAGGTACTTGTGTAAAATAGTCAACCATTTTTGCCAAACAGTGCGATATTCTACTAATGATGGAAAGAGTGAAATCCTATACAATTTTTCTTAACTTGCCTCTATGTTTGTAGCCAAAACAATGTGATATTAAACATCGTGTTTAACCATAATTTCTAACAGCTTTTATCATTAACTGCTATTTCTCTGTTTTTCCATCTTGCATTTTAGAAAAAAATGTTAAATTTGTGATCTACCTACTACAGAACAAAACACAGTAAAGTATTTTCAAAAATATGGAATTCATGTATCAAAAACGTGTATGAAAGGACACAATATGTCATCATATTTAAAAACAGACAAGCAAAGGCAAAGTTAAAGATTGTGGCAAAAGAGAAAAAATATTTTGAGACCAGGCACCATCATTTAAAGTCATTTACAGATGTTAATTTAATAAACAATCTTAATTAAGAGGATTCATTTATCACTTTCTTGAATAAAATTATGGATTTTGGACCAAAGATGGTGATGATGAAGTTTTATGGCACAAGAGCCAGATGTAGCCATGCGGGGCCAAACAAGGTGTAACTGCAATCTAGACCTTAGAGTGATAGTATTTGTAATGGTGCAAAAGCCAGATGTGGCCATCATGCTGTGCCTAACAAAGTAAGTGAGCGAGTATAAAGCTAGTAAAATGTAAAACTCTGATCTAGACATGTGAAAAAATGTAAAATTTTGGTTGATGCAAAGGAGGGTCAAAATAGAGAAGGATCACTAGGGTATCCTAGGCGAGCATCACTCGTGTTTACCATTTTGGACCAAAGAAAAAATTTGGCATAAATTATGTTGAAATTGCACTAACTTTCATGGTAGATGGGATTTTTTACACAAGTACCATAACACAATTTATAAAGATATAACATAAAAAAATAATTAAATGTTTTTAACATGTCATCAATAATAAAATGTATTTTCATTATTGCACAGGATGTCTTATGGTCTTCGGTGTAACAGCAATACAAATGAATATCTCAAAAATTGTGATCTAACATCTCGAGCTTTAAATGTGGGCATGAAACTTAATTATCACCCACACCCTTTTGTGCGTTTCAATATTAAACATGTCACTGAACAACCGAATTTGGTGAAAATACGACTAGGCTTGACTTCACAGCCAAAGGGTTTCAAAGTAAACGTCAATGCTAAGGAAGCAAAATTTAACTTCTTTTCGAAATTTCTTGGAGCCCATTACAAGATCAAACCTTTTTTCAGCATGCATCAATATGTCACTAGATAAGATATTGAAGGAGAAGTTAAAGTTTTAAGTGGAACATTTTTTTTCCTTCAAAAGAAAGAATGAAAACAATTAACCTTCACATTGTTTATTTCTTTGTTACATCCACCAAATCATACCCTGTATATATTTTCATTTAATCATTTATAATAAAAAAAAAAAATAATAAAAGAAACTGTTTTCTATAATCCTCTTGGTTTTGTTTTACATATAAACATTTCTTTTACATGCAGATACAATTTAATTGATTGTTTTTCAGCTATACAAGTGTTTTTTCGAGTTATCTATTAATGCCAATTTAAATACAATCATGCTCTCAAAAAATAGGAACTACAAGATTCATATTTTGAAATTCTTTTAAAAGTATGAAACATTTTAAACTAAGTTTCTTAATCACATAAGAATTCCTGGTTTTTTATGTTATGTCACATTTTAAGTATTTTATTACAGATTAACTCTTAAAAAACTTTTAAAAAAATTCTTAGGCAAGGATGAATATGAGATTATCCTGGATTTTAATAATCTTTAGTTTTACTTTTTTGTCTTTAGCTACCTCAATAATGACCTCATACACTTTTTAATTTTTTGAAAATTAATATTTAATCAATAGTTGAGCCTCATAAGATACTAAATTAACAGACATAAAATGTTTGTAATGTTTAATACAAAAATTATGAATAAGATACAAAACACATGAAACAATACATGAAAATGAAATGTTATTTTACAATGTAGTAATTGCAGCATGATGTCGAAGAGCTTTGGACATATGTTAATGATCTTGTCGATGTCGTTTCCAAAACCTTTTAACATCATCATGGCCACTCTTACTAACCAGCATTACTCTTCTAGCAGGATTGCTGAATATTAATACACCAAGATCCTACAAAAAAACAAAAAAGATAAATAATACTTATTTACAATAGAAATACAGTCCCAAGTATATCAAATTCCATTTATTTAAATATAATTTTTAAAACCATTATAATTATACATAAGTATTTTTTAAACACAATAATAGACATAAATATATTTAATAACCATTAAGTTCTCACGATATTCAATTTTATAGTCATAAAAACGGCAAAAGACATTAATGGTATTATACATACATAATATAAAGAAATCATGTTATCAAGAACTAAAGTTGTTGCATTTACAGAACAGTCTTTAGAGTTGAGCATCAAAAAAAATAATAACTGAATTTCATGAAATACATGATTATAAAGAATTTCTCTCAATTTGTTATATAAATCATTAAATTCAAATACAAAAAGCTATACAGAGATTACATATATATGGAATAAAGTATATTCCATATATATGATTGTAATTCCATATATATGTAACACATCGATCAATAGCTCCCGAGTCTAACATTGAAAACAACATTTTTAAAAATTTTATTCATCAACAACACCTTTTGTTAATCACCTTTTAGGGTGATGACAATGCTCAATGCTTTTCCAAATCCCCCCCCCAAATTTTTTCTTCTCTTTTTTTTAAGAAATTTTTGTTCAGTAAATATCGCATAAACAGACTTTCGAAATCATCGACTCGTTGCTGTTTTTGTTCCATCGAAAGCAATCGCGGCACCCACTTGGAAAAAACCTTTCCGGTGTAACGGCTTCCACAGGTCTACCCGAGCGTTCCGCGTCATTTGTGTCGGTACGACCACGTTTAAACTCGGCAAACCACCGACAAATCGTTGCTTTTGATGGACAAGAGTCCGGGTAACATTTTTCAATCCATTGTTTCGCTTGCACGGTGTTTTTACCCATTAAAAAACAATGTTTTATCAGAACACGAAACTCGGTTTTTTCCATTTTTTAAACAAACTACAGACACGTTTCAAGCAAAGGTTAGTACTCTAGAAAGACCTGGTTACTGGTTTACTACGAGCGCCATCTCTGGATTAGTCTCGGGAGTTATTGATCGATATGTTACATTACAAACATTAGTAACACAAAAAACATCTAGTAAGAAACATCAAGTCAGTAATAAAATGGATATATATAATATATCATTATAATTAGGTTTATGAATGGCATATTTTTCTATTTACATCTCTAGAATGTGCTTTCTTTACTTTCTGTGCCTTTTAAATTTTCTGAATTTATTTACTCTATTTCATCTATATCTCTGCACTTTTCGCATTTTCCTAAATATTTTATACAGTGACATTGTAAAAAAGCGTTGAAATTGTTATTGAGAAATAATAGTATTTTCAATTACATTATAGGTTTTAAGATATTACATAAAAAATTATCTGCTTGAATTTTTTTTACTACATTGGAAATATGGAACTTTTCTTACACATCAGCAAATAGAACAAATCAGATGCAAATAAATTTCATTCTGGGAAAAGACCTCACTATATGTAATCACTATGTTTCTCTCCAACTTGGAGATACATCTTCATTAAATGTTCTTATTTAGTTACTTATTTTAAATTATTTCTCCTTAAAATTTTAATGAAGTTTGATTATTTTATTTGGGAGAATGCACACCTTCAAACTTTTTGCTTTTAAGATGCATCCCTCCCCCAAAAAATGTTTAATTTTATATATATATATATATAAAAACACCGAAATGAAACTTTTCATATAAAATGTTTCTTACATGAGATTTATTTGCAGTTTTTTTATATAAAAAAAATCTATTTTACAGAGTTAAGATTCAGTTTAGAA
Source organism: Nephila pilipes (assembly GCA_019974015.1). Taxonomy (NCBI): domain Eukaryota; kingdom Metazoa; phylum Arthropoda; class Arachnida; order Araneae; family Nephilidae; genus Nephila; species Nephila pilipes. Next base: position 431,700 of record BMAW01054425.1, read on the forward strand.
AGTCCCATTTGAGATAAAGTAAGTTTGCTTAACATCTTGTGTTATGTATGATGACCCATCAGTATTCATTTCCATAAAAAAACAACATCTATCAATATTGCATTGATGATATAAAGGTTTTTACACAATGAGAAAATTACTACATTATTTTCCCCCTTTCAAATCAGCTCTGAGCAAATTGTAAATGCTGTTTCTCATCATTGTAATATAAGAATTTATATTCAGGTAGTTTTCAGTCTTTGCTTCAAACATAATTATAACAATCCAATACATGATTTCACCACTAAAAACACACATTAAAGTTAAAAATTTAAGTATAATAAGATAGCAAGAAGCTTACCTGTGCATAATTACAAAGTAATTCAAAATCACTTTGAGATAAGAACTGGCTGTATAGGACACCCTCTGTGAATTTGAAACGATCTCGTTCCATCTCCCAGAGTCTTATCTGATCCACAACGGTTGGAGGTAAAATAGGTTTCTAAATAAAAGAAAATAAAATGACTATAAAAAGATATGAAGATGTCATATCTTTTTCAAACAATAAATAAATTAAAAAATGAATATTGAAAATTTAATCAATATTTAATTTACCTGTTTTAACATTTCAGGATGAGCATGCATCTGTAAAAATTTTACTATCTAAAACAAGATAAAAAAAAATTCAAGTAAATATTCAAACAAGAAATATTCATGGATGCAGAATTAAATTTTAATACATTAAAAAACTTTTAAATTTTAATTTTTTTAAAAAAAACTTGAATACTTAGCAGCAACATGTTTGAAATGAAAAATTGAAAACATCAGTAACAATGCAAGAGAATTTCTTACAATAAGTAAAAATCTGTTTATGAGAGTTTTGAAGCAAGAGTATTGATTTTTACCTGGTCAGCAGTGATGCCACTTTTAAGAGCTTCCCGGACACTTTCTCTAGTGAAAACACCAACAGAAAAATTGGGGAACCTTGAAATAATGAAAATGTGTCATATTTCTAATTACACTTTCAAAAATTACCCAACCACAACATACTTTTTCAAAATCTTTAATGAGTAGAAAATAGTGGTGGGGGGGGATATAATTTCCAATGATTATCATACATCAATTTGTAAAAGTAATTGGAGATAGAACATATAAATTAAAGAACACTCAAATAAATAATAAATCTTACATTAATCCAATACATTGGTTTTAAAAACATTTAATTTTAACACTTAAGTTGAAAAATTTAAGCCATAACAGGCAATAATGTATGACACCTCAATATTGAAATTCTGCTATTGGAACATTAAAGAGTGAAAATGAATAAAAATCAATATTGCATGAGCCAATCTGGTTCATGTGTAAAATCCCAACCATGAGTATTGGTGCAATTCCAGCCTAAGTTGCATCCACTTATTTACAATCAAATCGTCCTTTATAACATCTGTCTAAAACATGTACAGCAAGTCTTTTTCTAAGGACAAAATATATACTTCTAAGAAATCAAAAGCAATATGACAGAAACAAAGAAAAATTACAAAAAGACCAAAACAAGAAAAAGAATTAACATACTTCGTTTAACATAAAGTAATTTTTTTTTAAAAATTAGCAAAAAAAAAAAAAATTCAAATAGAAATATTTACAATTTATCCTAAAAGAATGATACTATGAATCCAGCAACAGTAATTATTCAGGACATTTAATAGTAAAGAAAAACCTATTGGCAGAGATATTGTTTTAGAGAAGTTAACACATATTCTATGGAAGATGATTATAATGTAAATTTAACCATTTCAAACAAAAGCTAATATAGATACTTAAAAATGATTATAAATTATAATATACTTCAAAGTTTAAACATTCATACTCTATAGGAAAAAATATAAATTTAGTTTTGCAGAGCAATAAAAAGTATAATATAACAAAGGTAATAGTAAGCATAATTATTTATATAAGGACAAAGATAGACAAAATCCCGGATGAGAAAAGCATTTTACATATAAAGAATGAAATTCAAATTACCTGTACATCATTTCACAGAAAAGAGCTATTAAAGCAATTTGAAGATGAGAATCTATGAAAGAGAAATATATATATATATATATATATATATATATATATATATATATATATAAATAATATACTTTTTACAGTAAATGCAATTTCAATTACAGATATTAGATTTTCTAATATTCAGAATCTCTTCAATATTATTAATTTTACAAAGGAAGAAAATCTTAAATTTAAAAAAAATTCTTACAAATGCATAAGTATGAAAACTATGTTCAGAACTGAATACTTTTCCAGCAGAAATCACATGACTACCACAAGAGGACACTGTTGATTGGAGTGAGCAGTGAGAAAACAAAATGAACTTAAATTAGACAACACTTTTTTCTCTCCTATTAAACCTGTGCTGTATCTTGTAGAGTAATATGTAACTGTGTTGTTATATTTAAATTGATGTTAATATATTATATATTTACAAGGGAGTGAAGAGCTTTATTTAAGTGGATAATTAATTCTAAGGTAGTTTTGTTTCAGCTAAAAAGGAATTTATTGCATCAGTTCCCCAGAATGACAGAAAAGGTATATAAAATTTTGATATTCTTAATGAATAATTACATACCAATTCGGAATTAAATCGAAAAACTAATTTTTGTTTCTTGACAATCTATATCAGGAAGACTTTGTATGGAATGTCTTAAGATAAAATTTTATGACATTTGTTCCAGAGAATACAACACAAAATTTAAATTAAATATTTAATTAAAATTTTCAAATTAAAGAAATTTTCAAAAGATATTTACTATACCTGTGATCTATTTTAAAATTATGTGCTTCTCGAACATCATCGAAATAAATATGATTAAGACAAAATATCACTTAAAATAAATAAGTATTTAAAGTAAACTAGAATTTCTCTTTTACTAATATCACTGATTTAAACCATAAAACAAGCTTTTTGAATTGAGTTGTTAACATCAAAAATGTTATTACTTACCAGTATATGCATACACCCTGTAATTGGTTTCAACAACAATATAACCTTCTTTGTTTACATCTAGATTCACTTCTTTTAATCCAGAGGCTAAATTGATAGCTAATCGAGTGGGATAAAAGCGGCCAGATCTACGCTATTTTGAAATCAATACAATTAATCAACAAAAAATAATAAGTATTATTTTGAGATACTGATATGATATTTGATAGTAATAAATTCTATTATGAGATATTGCATTTTCTTACAGTAGCAACTAGAACAATGCAATGGACTAAATTCACAGAATCACGTGATATATATCATAAACTGGCATAGTCTGGATAGGATTTCCCTATATGGTAGTTGGATATATATTGTATACCCACTTTATTTTGATTAATAAATTTAATATTATCATATTTCTTACATTATTCAATTATTTAAATTCGGCAAGAAATAAACTGAGCACATTTTTATGTATCTATTGTCTTTTCCCATTTAATTGTGTCATTAAAATGTCGTTTGGTAAGCATTTTTTCATATACTTAGATCATTGGTCGATTTTAACATGTTAAAAATAAATGTGAATTGTTAAAGTGGGTCTTTTGAGTAATAGTATCTTTTATGTAATAAAGACTTTTTATTTATCAGGCTGATTCTGTTTAAAAAATAAAGCAACATTGGATTTAAATTTGAATTAAACTATTTCCTATTTTAATCAAGATACATAATTTAGCTGTAACAATTATATAATGATTTAAACAAGTGTACTTTTGCACTTTGAATCATAGTGTTTTAAAATTTAAGTAAAGTTTTATTTTACCGGGCGACTTGGCGAAATTTTTAAAATCACACTAAGATGACGCCAAAAGCGGGTATTTCAAACTCGATGCTTCTAGAAATAGAAAAAAGATGGTGTTTTCACTGAAAGAAAGGATAAGCAAGCATCAAGTTTAATTTTAAATAATTATCTTCAGTATTTCATTCAAAAAACAAATGCATCCTAAAATGAAATACCGCATAATGTGTGTGCTTCCCAATACTGCAAATTTAAACAAATGTTAAAAACAAGTACTAACATATTAAAAATCTACAAAATTTCCTTAAATAATATTAAATAAAATTTTAAAGAAGAGCAATAAAAATACTTTTTTTAAATACTAGAAAATCACAGTTAAATTAGTATGTTTTCATAATTATAACAAAATGTATGAGTGTAAATCAAACAAATTTGCAGCCATTATTTCAGCTTGTTGGTAGAAGAATGATTAAATACCTCAATACAACAGCAATCCAAAATTCTGATTTTTGCGTTTATTTTAAGTGAAAAATATATATAACTAAGTTTTGTTATAATATTTCATTCAATTCAAAAGAAGCATATTTAGTAAGATTTAAGTTATTTAAGCTTATGAAGCATAACACATTGCACAAATGCAGTGCAAAGCTAACAAATACAATACTAGTTTATATTGGCATGGTCAATGTAAACAATGTATGTGATTGTGATATCACATGAATTTAGTCCATTGTAGTAATAGAAGCAATTTAATGATCAAATTTAATCTTTTTATAAATTTATTGCTCTACTAAATATTTTAAACATTTTGTCGGAAAAAAATAATAAAAATACCTTTCTTTGATAAACAATTCCTAGCTCCCTTAAGTGCTGTAGAAACATAAGCATAGATTCACCCATATCACCAGTGCTATAATCCTATCAAACAGTTGGGGAAAAAAATGCAATTTTATTTTACAAAAATGTTTTGACACAATTTTACAATATAACACATACAAACAAATTCATTATTAGAAATACACAGCACATTCCTTTTAATTTAGCTTGATATACAATTGAAGACTTGCATTATTACTTTTAGCAAAGTGTTTTATCTCACACATGTTGATTACTTTTTAACCTTGAAACAATTTCTTAATGTGAGCGAGGGAGGGAGGGAGGGAGTGGATTAAACATGACTAAATCTTAATCATAAATTAACATTTCATTACATATGTCTTAGATAAAAATAAATACAATTAATAACCAGCATACACTAAAATATCTAGAATTTATTGTCATTATAAAAATACTTACCTTTCCCAGTGTAAGAAAACTTAACTGAAAAAGAAATGTCAGACAATCCACAAGGTTTAACCCACGCTCCTGAAAAGAAATTGTAATGTTTATATAAAAAAATGTATGCATACAAAATAAATAAAATTTCAAAATACAAGTTAAAATAAGAGTATTTATTAAAAAATGAATATTTCATAAGAATGGCAAAAATTAATCTATACCTCTACAGTATCAAGATATTGCAACATAAAATGCCAAACTTGAGAGGCAGTTGTCATTAGTAGAAACTGGAAGCCTTCAGTTGTAATAATGTTTGAATCATCATCCCTAAAAATTAATAAATATTGACTAAATCTTTACAATACAGAGTCAAAATTGTTGGAAATTATGAAGTTCACTAAAATTGTTTAAAATAATAAAAAAATATAAAAGGCAAAAAAATGTAAATGACTTTTGAATTGCCTTATTCCTATTAATTATTTGAATTACATTATTCCTGTATTAGAATTACATTATTCATATTAGTTATATAAATAGGAAATAGTGAAATTTCGTCCCCAATCACTTGAATGTGATGAAATCTTTGAAAAATTGAGATAATTTTTTTAAAAAATTAAAACTTATTGCTTAAGAAATAGTTGTATTTTTTTGTATTAAATAGATACCTATTTCTTTAATTCCAAGAAGCTAAAATAGTCATTTATGAAAATCAGCACAGGTAAATAAATTACGCTACATAATTTAAACATATACAAATATTTTAAAGATTTAAAGGAGGGGGTGTTAGTCTAATATACTTATAAATCTTATAAAAACATTTACATTTATAAAACTCCCATACTTCCATTTGTGTCTCCAACAAACAAATATGCATATCTGTACCTAATCAATGCTATTTAATTTTATTGCATCTAAAAAATTACAAGAAAAACAAAAAAAAAAAAAAAAGGCTAATCTAAAAAGAAAAAAAAAAAAGAAGCACTTTTAAAAGAAAAAAAAAAAAAAATCAAACAATATGTGGAACTATTTCAATTCAACTTTTTAGTTCTAAAAGAATTTTAAAAAAATCAAAAATGGGGGAAAAAATCAAATTTGAAATTACAAAGAAACAGCACACCTGAATTTCTAAAAGATTTTTTCTTAAGTTTGAAATAATTATAGACACACACTTCTTTTTTTAAATCTTAAAACAACTTTGAGGTCAAAACAAATATTATTCAGGTTCCTAACGAATTCTAATATAAGAAATATTTTTAAAGCATTACTTACTTTCTCATTAGTCCTGAATGTAATAAAACTTTGATAGCATCATTGCTTACAGTATTTTCACTTTGTTTGGATCCAACCATGAAATGTAAAAGAGCCTATAAGACAATGATACATATTCTTTAAATAAATATTTCTGATACCTATATATTTGACTGGAGAAAAAAAATCAGAAGAGACAATACATTCATGAATACACTTACTTCCCAACGTTCCATTGCATAAGTATCAAGAAATTTAATATCTCTTCCATGCTTATCTTTTTCCAAATTTGCACACACAGCCCATGGTTTCCCACTAAATAAATAAATAAAATTATAAATAAAATCAAAAACTGTTTAAAAAACTATATTAAAGAAAACTAACAAAAGGAAAAGAAATTTTAATTACCCTCCAAGCAGTGCAATTTTCAAATTTTTTCTGAAGGTAGTGTTGAGAATCCAGCCCGGTAAACCTCCAGGAACTGGGTATTCAATGTAGATATGAAGCTCACACAGTGCCTCAACTGCATCTAGATGTTGCCTAGAAAGAAAATTATTTCAAAAATAAATCCTTTAAAAGTCATGTTCTATGTCTAAAACTAATAAAAGGCAAAAGTATAAAATACAGCAAAATATTAATAACATATAGTAATTTTTTATTACTTTGTTTCTTTCTATTTAAAAAATATAGTAAAAATTATGAAGTAGTCACACAGGATATGGATAATATATAGAATAGGTAGGTTCCAATAGAACTACCCTATTGGTTGTTAGAATCAGCATATTTCCATTGAACTTTGAATTTGAAGTTAAATATTCTAATTGCCTGCCTCTTTCCTAGCAATGTTCCTAGAACTTTAACATGTATGCAATATGCTATCAAAAATAAGGCCTCAAGCTATTCAAATTAAAATTGCCTCAATTTGAAACTTTCAAAACAGACCAAACCTACTTCATTGTTATATTAAGCATTTTGAAATGAAATATCTCATACAATTACTTTGAGCATTATGCTTTTAAGAAAAATATTTTATACATACTCACTTGGAAAAGATACAAGTGAGATCAAAATCAGCAGAAGAACCTCGTTAAGATTTCATTGATATGTGAAAGATATATAACTGTCCAAAAGGCACACTTTAAGTCTAATGCCTCAGTTTTTAAGGATACAATAAATGAATACAGTAAACTCACTTTAATCCAGCACATTTGTGGACCACAACTGCGCCAGATTTGCAATTTTACGGGATTACTGAGAGTCAATATATATAGTTTTAACAAGGATACCAAAGATAACTTAAGAGAGAAATTTAAACAAATCAAACATGCTTTTAAGATGTTTATGCACATTCTGGACCTATAAAAGGTAATATAAATATCCAAGAAAATTTTTGATTTAATTCCAATAACAACATTATTAAATTCAAACATTGAACATTAATTTAATTGAATATTCTTGTATTGATAAAAAAAAATAAAATAAAAAAAAAAAAAAACAGCAAAAGAAAAATTAGTTTATTACAGTGATAGATAAAACGAGTTGTGACAAGTTACTTTAGCCAAATGCTTATACCTGGGCTTCGAGAACATTTTACTGTACAGTACACTGTATGTATACAGTTGTAATATTACACAAACATGATATGTAATCTATTAGAAAACAAGAAATAATGGATTGAAATGAAAACTGATAGTAATTGGGCACACTGAGAACACTGGGAAAAGAAGAGAGCAGCAATGCATTATAACCTGTCGTCAAAGTCGACAAAAGCCCAATATCACATGTAAAAATTTGAGAGCAAATGGCTCAATAAGAACTAGATTACAGAATGCATCGAACTATCAAATGCCAGTTTAAATAGTGGTTACTATATTTGAAATTAGATCTTTAGCCAATATGCATTGATTTGGATCCGTCACAATACTAGGAATTATTCCAGTTTTTTTTTTTTTTTTTTTTTTTAATAATTCTTCCATTTTAAATGTTTATGGGTAAAAGAAAATTAAAAGGGGGAGATAAGCCTGAACAGTCTATTCAAAGGGGGGAAAAAACTGTTAAATATGCTAGTCCATTTCCTTCACTTTCAGTTATTATTTCAAATCCAAAACAGTTGAAAAATAAAAGACATATTAAAAACTTTTGAAATTTATTCTTTAAGCACAAACTATACAAAACAATTAGAATTATAAATAAATGTTGATTCTAATTAAACTTCGGTGTATTTTTTTCCTTTTTTTTTTGGTTCACATTTGAGAGTTAAAAGCTTGTAATTTTGAAATCAAGTTTTTTTAAATATAATATTTCTCTTTATTGTCTTAAAATTTTTAACTAAATTGGAAAAAAAAAAAAAAAAAAAATTTAAACATATTAATTAATGATTTTATATAATAAAAACACATTATATTTAAAAATTTGTCATTTTTCAATGATATCCAAAACAATTTTAAAGCAATTTTTAAGTTTTATCTCTCTTTAAACTAAATTACTTCTTTTTTAGCAAATAGAACAACCTTCTTTTTTAATGTAAAATAATCCACACAATTTTAACTTTTTCAGAAAATTACTATGATATACAAGCATACATGAAAAAAGTGTCACTGATTTAATAAGAATTCAGTCATTTAATATTGAACAAATCCAACAATATTCTCGTTAAAGAACTCAACTCAAGACAAACATCAGAAATATCAAAAAATAGTAACACATGAAGAAAATGTGTCTTTCTATAAAGATTGATTATTTACTGTTGCACAGCAACATGAGACTATTGGCAACTGAACTCGTTAATTTGAGCTTCAGTGAAGTGCTGAGGACAACAACTGAGCTAAGCATCTCTCTATCCAAACTACAACACCATGACAACAGAAGGACTTGGAATTTCAATAGATTTATCATACATCAGTCCTCTACACAGTAGGTCTTCAGAGGCATCACACTAAAACCCAGGACAGCCGCGAGTTCCCAACCATGGCTACTAGGCATGATACATATATATATA
>BMAW01054425.1:445956-456576 GCA_019974015.1 Nephila pilipes
CAGCACACGTAACTGAACGAAGTACCAAGCCTCCAAATTAATGAATGAAATAAAATAGAACATTAAAGAAGAACCATTTTCTCAACTGTTGGAATGGATATATAACCTGTAGTGCACCATGTGCGGAGCAGGGGGTTAGTCTCTTGAAATATGTTGGAATGGATATATGGGATAAGAACTAGAGCAATATGGTTATATTCACACCACAAAATTAACAACAAATATAAATTTGCTGATCCTGAAACTAGCAGAGGGAATATATAGAGTATATCTGGGGAAATGCAAAATGGCAAAATAAAAAGCTTCTTGGAACAGCTCACTATGAGTCTTTGCCTCACAGAGTTTATCTGAAAGTGTGATTGCCTTTATTAATGTTGTAATTAGAAGCAACATGGGGGCTGTTGGAGATGAAACTCCTAATTTTGAGTATTGGTCAAATAATGAAGACATTACTCAAACTGTCCCCCTCCAAACTTCCACACTTCCTAATGGGAGGAATGAAACCTCAATAGATTTATTTAATACACATCAGTCCTATTATATGGCATATCTTTAATAGCATCAGGACTTGAACCTAAGATTTGAAGGAAACAATGCTAACAGAGTTCATGATCCTGTTGCTCCAATATTGTGGCTAGTTTATTTGAAGGAAAAGACAAGTTGCAAATATTTTACAACACATAAAAATTCTTTAAAATTTGTCAAAGACTGCAAATGACATCAGTTAATATGAAAATACTAACAATTTTTCAAGTTCTAACTTTTTATATACAAACCAATAGTGAAAATATATCAATCTCCTGTACTATGAATCTAATGAATTTCTTCATTAATAACACTGCAGTTTTATCAGAAACTAAAATGATAATAGATTTCTTTGTCTCCTTGCTTATTCTGTCAAAAATCTGCGATTAGCATTGTCCTTTTGTTCTAAAAACAGACTTTCGTGAATTTCAAATTGCATATTTTTTCAGCAAGCTTTATTTCTACATCTTTAACTAGAATACAGTTTTTTTCACAAGCAATTTTTCTAGACAATTATTGATTTGTTTGACATTTCTAGCTCGTCAGAAAAGAAATTAATACTGATCAATTCCTTACATCAGGAATATTTATAAATCTTACTTCTGTGATAAGAGGAAAGTGTCCATTTTTGAACAATTACAATTTCTAATTCCATTGTGTTGATAACAGTTTTTAGCATGTATTTGTAAAATGCCTGTTTTACATTATACAAATTTATAGTGAACGGAAATATCAAAATACAGAAACAAAATGCTTACAAAAATCACACCATTTGCGACAGCATAACTGGAAATCATGTGCATTGTTAATGAAGCAATGGTGTAAAATTATTAAAAATAAGCAAACTTCTTAACTTTGGTGTTTTCCAACAAACATGGTTATGATAACAAACAAGTATTAATATTCAATCACAACAGTATATACAGAAATATAATATTTATTGATGAATCAAAGAAAACATCTTACCTAAATACAGCTAAGCATGTGGCAGGATGGTTGTAGAGTTTTTCAAGAGTAGCAGAAGACAAGGTTTTTAAATAATCATGTAAATCCTTACATTTCAAAGACTGGCTTTTCACTGCAGCCATTATTTATCAATGAACTAAATAGTGATTAAAAAGCAAATTTAGATTTTGAAAGAAGTTTTAACATACAGATAACAAAAAAATTAATATGATAAAATTAAATAACATATAGATCAACAATTGCATCCTACTTCAATATTTCTCATATTGATACTTCAATAAGTATAAGTGAACATGGGAAGAGTAAAACATTTTCCAAATATTCAAAAGTATTTTATTGTTTACCATAATTCAGTCATTGCAGTCTATGCATAGTTTCAACCAATTTCAGAATTGAATTAAAGTACTCACATATAATTACTTCCTTTTTAACTTTTATTTATCCCCAAAAATTTTAAACACCAGTAAAAATATGCATATGAAATTTTTACAAAGTCGATATATAAATACTTTTCCTCATTAAAAAATTACTTCTTTCTTATACATCACTAAATGTAATCTATAAATTTCACATACTTTATTTAGAATCACGTAAAAAAAACTTTAATTTGCAACAGCAAAGACACACTGTGTACAAGATGTCTTTGAAAAAACAAATAAATCTAAATTTAACACCCAAAGAGTCAATATGAATTAGTTTAATAATGAAATTTACTTATCAGTAACATGTATACTCTGTATGTAGCTATATAAAAAAAAGAGTAGCTGAACTGTAATTTAATAAATATGCTATTCCTAAAACAGTTTTAAAATAAGCTAGGAAAACTAATTATTTAACAGCATTTCACAAAAAGTTATTACAACTTAGAAATACTTTATTCAAATTATATACTTTTATACTTAAAACCACATAATAAACTTTTTGCAATTTTTGTAATTTAATCAGTTAATTAGCATTTTCTTTATTAATTGAAATCATTACTTTTGGACATAAGTAAACACCAAAAAACATAAAATTATGTTTCCTTAAAGAACATGATTTACAAACAACTGTGTATAGATACATAAAAAACACCTATCTATAATATTTTACACTGTTTTCTTTATTTTGTTTCAAGTGCTTGCAAAGTTTAATAATTGATAAAATATATAAGTTGAAAAAAAGGCAATATGTTTATTAAAATGGCACAATTTGGTTTCAATGTCAAATAACAATATTTATTTCATGAGTGCAATCATTTTTCATTTAGGAAATAATTTGTCCAACAGTAATATTATAAAATAACTATATCACCATTAAAGCTATACTATGTTTTCAAAACCAAACTGGTACATTTGGTCGATTTCTTTCACAATTCCTTAGGTTCCTCATTGGGCATTTTCCCCCAAAATATTTTTATTTTACTTTTTTTCAGGTAAGCAAGGAACTAGTGAAATTATCTCAAAGAAAGAAGTTGAATCACACTATAAGTTTGATGATCAGTGAAATATACCAAAATAAAAACAAATAGTGCATTTAATGGGAAAATACCAAAATTGCATAAAATCATCCTGTTATTAAGGACTAAACATATGAGCAAAAATAAATAGGGATGGTAGATCCAAAAGGCTTTAGTGCCCAATAAACCTTTCTAGAACCAACAACAAAATTCTTAAATATCATACGAATTGATCTTTTTTAAAATTGCGCTTTATTTTCAATTTAATGCATACATATACTTAAAAATTCATAAAGCCATTACTGTAACCAGTAATAAATTTACGAAAATCTATATGACAGTAACACGTGCGAATGTCATAAATAAAAAAAAAAGTAATCTTTATAGTACCTGTTCGGTTCAAGTATATAAATTATTGAGTTTTTCTCTTGAAAGAAATCAATGCATTCAGAATTTCCAAAGATATTTAATTTTTCTCTAAGTAATTTACTTACATGTAAAGTTTATTTTAAGGTTGAATAATTACAGATATAAAGATTATATAAGTGAACAATGATATTAAAATTAAATTTTACATTCTGCTGAAGAATAAATTTTTGCTTAAAAATTTGAAAGTAAACAACGCAAAATATAAACTTCAAACACACAGAAAGTTAAAATCACATTTTATAAACATTTAAGCCGCTGTTACAGTCACAGTCAAAGTAAGTGATAATTGTCTGATTCAATTGATTTTTTTTTTATTCGCAATAAGTTCAATAATTTTTGTCTGTTCAATATTTAATGTAGAATTCTCTCATTTTTTAATTCCTAGAAATTTTTAACTATTTTCTAGTTGGTATATTATTTTTGTATTATTTTATTTCATAAGTCATTATTCGTTTCAGAAAGAATTACTAGTTATAACCATGAAAACATAAAATTAACTGTTTATCATTTTCAAAGTCGTCTGCTATACATTTCATCATTATGAATGATATAAGACGAGTAAAAGAAGAATATAGTGAAAAATTTAAGGTATTGAAAAGATGCCCTTAATTTATAAATTTAAAAATATTAAATAAAAAAAGTTTTCTTTGTTCATTATTAAATATGTAGTCAGTATTGCATCCCTCAAAAAACTTGGATTAGTTATATAAGAAGTCGCATTTTTTGATTCATATAATTGATATTTTTGCTCGTGTAAAATTTTACACCAATTTATTTCTGTATTTGATTGTTGTATAAAGTCAATGAATCCTATTTGGTGTACACTTTTTAAAGATTATATAATGCTGAATAACTTTAAACAGTTTCAAATTAAACGTTTTAAAAGGGATGTGTATTCAACGGAAAACTTTCGTCAGTATATTAACAGTGTTATATAATTTATCCAATAGCAATGAGAATTGTGAAGGTATAATTTTTCTTTCCTTTTTTTTTTTTTTTTTTTTTTTTTTTTTTTTTTGATAACTATACATGCAAGGTGTTTTTGTAAAATTAAATAGGTATAAGTTTTTTATGTTTATGTACTATTGCTAACTAAAACATAGTAATATTTGCTTTAGCCTGATATTTAAAAATAATTCTTTCTCCTATTTCTTTCAGGGGTTTGGCCTGTATACTGAATGTATGACCAGAGCTTTATTCACTGGACTGTCCTCTTTTGCTTTAAGTAAATATTTTGTTAAACGAACTATTTTTGGTTAAAGTCGTGATTAGGGTGTCCCCAAGGCGATTGGCGATTTTTAGAGAGCATTGGCGACTTTTGGGGGCGATAATGATTTAAATGTGGCGATTTGTTATGGTAACCCTAAGAATACTCAATGCTTAAGTCACGCATTTTAGGCGACCTATCTAGGAAGTTGTTAAAATATCATCACCAATTGCCTTGGGGACACTATTCCAGTTTTTTACCCTATTGGGTATTAAATATTGAAAAATTTTGGCTAATAACAAATAGAATGTAATCCATATAAAATTCTAAATCCTATTTATACTATTGTTATTTAGCATTGTTTCACATAACCGATTATCAGCATTCGGCTGTATGTGTGTATGTGAAACTCTTAACATCTCAAAATGCTTTAATCGAGGCTTAGTTTATTGTCTTTCAAATGTACTATAATTTATACAATTGGAATACAGAAGGCCTCTAGAAGAAAGTTGGGGGTTTGAACATTTTTAGAATATAATGCATACAAATAAGTTTCTGAACATGCACAGTTTGCAATTGTTAGTGATGGGGGCATAAAAGATCACAAAAATAAAATTTATAGAGTTAGAACCCATATAAGTAATAACATGCAATGAAACATTAAATGTGGAAATTTTTTTAAAAAAAAAAAACTCTATTAGGTTTTGATTCTTTATAATTAAATTTGGGAAGAGAAATAATTCGACATAAAACCAACGTTTTTATATGGTGGCAAAGTTTATTAAAGAAAATTAATGAAATATTAGTTAAAACTGGTCGCAAATATCTAAATATTGCATCACTAGGCAAGTAAGAATGGTTCCCAAAATTTCAGAGCTCTACCTTGTTGAGAAGTTGGTTAAATTAACGATAGAAAATTTGATGACATACTGATACACACACAGACAGACACACACCAAGTGAAATACATAAAAATGTTAAAACTAACTAAAATTAATTCATACGGTAAACTAAATAGTTGGAATGCAGTGTAACCCAACCACCCTTGGTGACTAGAATTATTTGGCGGTATTTTGCCAAATGTGCCTACCCTGTTCCTGTTTACGGACTTAACGTTGAGCCAAAAAAAAACACACACACCAAGTTTGGTGTCAATTTTTGAAATCGTGCCAAGTGATTGGGCTAAACTGCATTATTAAAGAAAAATGCATTATTAGTTGAAACTTGTCGCAAATTTCTAAATATTGCATTGTTAGGCAAGTAAGAATGATTCCCGAAGTTTCAGAGCTCTAGCCTGATGGGAAGTTGGTTAAATTAACGATCGAAAATTTGATGACACACACACACACCAAGTGAAATACATAAAAAGGTTTTAAAAAGGATATTCTTACATTAATCTAACTATAGAGTGAATGAAATCTGAAGAAAATAATTTTTTTTTTCATTATTTGTATCTCAGGGCTTATTTTTCAGACAAATTTCTTGAAATATGAAATTATGTGATAAAGGCTTGATTTAATGGTATGTGGCTAAAATGCAAGTTATTTTTATTTATTTTTGCCAATTATTTAAAATGCTGATTAGCTTTAATTGGAAAACTTGAAATACATTGAGCTGAGTATTAAATGCTTTATTTGAAGAGATATATTCAAAGTCTGTGTATTAATTAGCATCCCAATATTATTCTCTTATCAATTATTGTAAAAGATGCTTTTATTGAATTTTGATATATATATATAATTTGAAAGGAATTTTGAATTTATATAAAATGTGGTAATTTAAAAATATTTTTAAGAAGTAAATGAAATATAGGGTACTTTTCCATTTCGCCGGCGTAAACCTCCCCTAGCAGATTTTATTGGCAATAACACATAGTAAACACATATTCCGTTTGACGTTTGTTGTATAATTTTTGGCGACTTTATCACTTGGCGAAATGAAAAAGTACCAAATATAATTTAATGTGTACTTAGAAAGAACAAAAGTAGGCCATTTCTAAATGTATTAAATATATTAACCATAATTTTTTCTCTTTAAAATTTCTCTATATTTGTATCTTAATTCTGTACATAAAATATTCTAAAAAAAATCATTGCAGATACTATTTACATTTTTTTTTTATGTTTAAGCTATTCAATTTTTTCACCATTTATTTACAAATTTAATTATTCTGGAGTATTTCAAAACCAGCATGTAACTCAAATTCCTATATTAAAACTGTTAACTGATGTTCATGTAATCAATATATTTTATTTATTCTAATTTTAACTTTATTTACATTAACCAGTTCATGATAAAACATGACATGTATCTTTTATGTTTAATAATTTATAATGATGTATAAGCTCATCTATCAATTTTTTAAATATAATTTAACATTTTTTTAAGAATAGTTTAATTGTTTACTGAAACATCTGTAGTTTCTTTTATGTGTATTTAATTTGGATCTTTTGTATTAAATGGATTAAATTATTCAATCATATTACAATTTTTGGTACTTTTCCATTTTGTTGGCGCAAATCTCGCCAAGCAGACTTTATTGGCAACAGCACACAGTAAACACATATTCCATTTGACGTCAGTTTTATCATTTTTGGCAACTTTATCACTTGCGCCGATGAAATGGGAAAAGTACCCAATTTTCTCATATATGTTGTGAATAAAGAAAAACATGATATATAAAAAAAAGTTTCATGAATAATTTATATTATTTTTTCTTTTTTTAATTATTGTAATACATTTGTTATGAATAACTAATATTTCACTTCTGGAGAATCAAATTCTAAAGTTTTAACTATTATTTTTTAAGCCAAAACTTTACTGTGAATTCTTGGATCTTATTTATTTTTATGCTGTTATGTTAAAAAGTAGTATTAGTGTGAAAAAATGCATACTAAAAATATTCATTTCTATTGCATTATTTCAGCATTTTCAGCATTGTATTTTAGTCAAGCACTCTTAAAGTCTCGCCTTCCATACTCACAAAAGTATTTCATGATATTACCTTCAGTTGCAAGTTCTGGTGTTGCTTGGATTGTTACCTCAAGACGAGCTCAAAAATGTCAAGATGCATGGAGGACCTCAGAGCCTCTTTATACTCACTTTGGGGAATGATTTTTCAGATAAGGCTGTAGCTAAAGGATATTTTCTTTGTGTTTATGTATAATATGCTCAGAAAGTAACTTTATAAAATATATTGAACACTATTTATTCTGTTTTCAGAAAAATAAAAATAAAATCTTACTTTTCATGAATATTTTAATAAAACAACTGTAGTAGAAGCTATGCTTCATTTGAAATTTGATGTATCTTGGATTATTATCTGAAATTAAATTCAGATAAGATTTGGAAGATATCTGATCATCTTTGCAAAATTTGAAAAAGATTTTTGTTGTGTTGGCTGGTGGTCTTCAAACTTTTTTGACCGATAGAATCCATAGAATTATAAAGTTTTGTTCTCCATTCCATCCTTAGGAAAAATATGTCTTAAAATAATATTCAAAGTAGATTAATATGTTATAAGTACTTTATGTAAAAACAATTCAAAAAAAGTATTGTATTTTTTTAAAAAAGTTGTAACATAAAAGTAATGTAATTTACACATTAAAAGTTTAAACTCTTGCTCCAGGTATCACTTACCTTTGCATTATATTTATTAACTAGGGGTGCTTGCTTTTTTTTACACAAACGGTTCATGTGTAATTCTATTGATGTTATCTGTAGTCACCTTTCATACTTTATATTTATTATGTTTCTATATTTTTCTTTTGTTGCCATATACATGTAAAAAAAATTATGCAATTTATAATTGTAACTTTCTCTCACATAATCATAGTTATTGAAATTCTGCAGCAAATGTGAATGCATTTTGCATACTTATTCACTTAAGAGCTCAAAATCCATTGCTACTTTTGCACATAAGTCACTGCCAACATCATGTCATGGATGTCTGCTAACCATATAAAAAGCTTCTGAATAAATTTGATAATAACTATATGTACATTAATATTTTTAATGCATAAACATAAATTAATTAGTTTGAATTATTTATAATTTTTCTAAAAAAAATTTGTTTTAAGATGTGGAACCCTGAGTATCTGCAGAATGCAGTTTTAAGACCTTTTGCATAGGGTAATTTTTTGATGTTCATTTATAAAACTTTTGATAGATTGCTTCTTGCTAACATAGAAAAATAAAAAGAAAGTTAATTGAAGGGAAATTAGCCAATTTTTATTTATAATTCTGATAAATAAAGTTTTTAATATGGAAATTATTATAAATTTCAAACTTTTCATTAAGTTGGATATTTTCAAATAATTATTTACAGTGTTAATACATGGAATGAAATTGCATTTATTAATTATATTAAAATTTTATTCTATTATTTAGTTTTAATGTTGTTTGAAAGGATTTAAAGTGTAAAAATAAATAATTATTTCAAATTGTAGGAGATTTATTTGATACTGTTATTTAAATAGATTTTTCATTTAAAATGAAATGTAAATAGTTTTTTGCTCAAAGTGTCCACAGTTCTTTTAAGAAAGGCACAAAAACTTGCGTAGGAAAAAAATTTACTTTCATTTTTTTTTTCCAATTTTAGATATCCTTTGATTTATTTTTTATAGAAATTGATGTATTTATAAATAACCAATGTGGTTTTTAACTCAGAAAAGTAATTTTGAAAAAATAATGGAAACTTAATTCTTAACTATTGCACTGCTTAAATATATTAAATTATATCTTAGTATTAAAGAATATATTATATATGATAAAAATTCAGCTGGGGAAATTGCAGTAAAAACAGTTTCACATACTGTTAAACTACGTTGTTTTCTTGGCTTTCTTCTTTTAAGGCAGGAGAAGAGAACGTTTTCAATAGTTTAGAATAGCCAGATTTTTTTAAACATGAATTAAGTATACTTAATAGTGTAATTTATTTTATTGTATACTGGGAATGTAGCTGTTATGTGTACTTATAACAAAATTAATTAAAGAAAAATTAATGCACAGTAATCAAAGAGAAGAGGTGTAGATCTTTCATCCTGAACAATATCACATTAAGTAAACTGTTGTTGTCAATATGATAAAATTATTTTATTGATGAATTAAAAATAAGAGGGCTGTCTTCAAAATTTGAGGCAACAAGTTTGCTGCCCTTATCATAGGGTTCTAATATATAAAAAAATGATAAAATTTTTACTTAAAAATTTGTGAAAAAAATTATATGCTAGATTTCTTTTGATTGTGCATCAATAATTTAAATTAATAAAATCGTCATGAGAAACAAATTTAAATATACAAGAAATGTTCATTAAATTCATAAAGCTATTGCTACTTTTTAATTGCAATACTGTTTACCATTTATATTTTTAGTCTGTGATTCGTAACTTAGGCTTGTGGATTAAAAAGATTTTCTTTTTTGCTTTTTAGGTTGTAACTAGAAACTATGAATATTATTTGTTGCAAGTAGGTATTATGTAAGTGTAAGGTGCCTGTTCTTTTCTTTCTTTAAAAAAAAACATAATTAAATTTCAATCTGTAAAATCTCATGTGATAAAAAGCTTCATGATGGGTAGAAGAAAGCTTATTCAATTTATTACTAATGTCTATGAATTGATTGTTAATATTTTTTATGTGAATAAAACAATAACCCAAAATATATTTTCATGTTCATTTTCCTGAAATATATAAAATGTTTGTTTATTGAAGGCTTAAGGCTGTTTTATATCTATTCATTTCAAATCCATTGACCATCTCCATTGCACCTTTTATTTTACACATCAATATGACAACTTTGAGTTTTTATATCATCTTTCTTACACATTAGGTCTTGAATGGAATCAGCATATATATTCTCGAAAAATCATTTTTCTCACCACCACATTCACTCTGCTACCAAAACATATAAAAACTAATATTAATTCAATTTGAATATAAAGTTACCAGTTTTTTTATGCAAACCTGTTCTGTGTATTTTCATGGTTGGAAATGTTGAAATCACATTCTTTATAAAATATATAAAAATATAATCTATATTCCATGCAACATATAGATT
>BMAW01054425.1:459908-502992 GCA_019974015.1 Nephila pilipes
ATGTTTGTACTTCGTTCGGTGCGTATTTAACAATTTATTCGATAGTAAGCAAAATCTCTGCAGAGTCTCTTCTTCCAGTCATGCCTAAGGATGATCCTAAGGACTTCAAGTCTCCATAGATTCCTTGAGTCCTCCATAATTTTAGTGATTTTCCCTCCTTCAGAAAGCATGTGTCTTCATCGCCCCAAATCCTAACAACACAGAACGCCGATCTGTAAACTGTATTTCGACCACACGGACACTTATACAGCATCCCAGCAGCCAGCTGGAATAGCACCATCTGGGGCCTGTGACGTCTATCCCCTCTGCCTTCCATCTGACCAGCCAGCAAGCCTCCTCTCCTGTCCAGACCAACTTAAGGCCCTCCAATTCAATTAGATCATCCAATTAATAGAACCCAGCTCAGCAAAGTCTGCAATCGGCCACATACCATTTCTACATTAAAGAGACTATTTCTCAAAATGAAGTCTTCTCTAAGAACTCTATGTACGAACTTGGAAGCTGCTCAGCTGGCCTAGATCGAGGTGGCACCCAAGCTTGCATTAGCACTTGCAGCCTTCTTGCCTCTTCTCTCTTGCTCACACCTCTGAGATTTTTGGTGATTCTTCGGCCTCTTAAAGTCTGCTACAATATAATAAAAGTATTTCGGACATATATTGAATGTTTCTAATATTGACAAACATTTTAAGTGATTGTTTATATTAAATATTGTATATTTTTAAAAATAAACTTTTCCACTAAATTGAAAGAGGGGAATTAAACTCTTAGCAGAGTGTGACTATTATGAGTTCTGAATCCACACAAAACTATTTTTAATTAATAATTCATGTCTCAGTAAACAGGAAATTGCTTGATCAGTAGAGAGTTTGAAATATCTGAAGCAGTCAAGCTGGTTACAATTATGCTGTCAATATACAGCAGACTTTGGAGATCTGGTTCTCGACTAATTCCAGGGCCTGTAGATGGTGACTGCTTCGGCAGTGCTCTTACTGCAGGAGGCGATCAGGCCAGTAGCTATGTGCCTGATCATTGAAACCTCTGTCCGACATTATCCAGTTCCTTTCCAATCCATCCGTGTAGAGATAAAATCCTCCTTACTGTGGCGATGAAACCAAGATTCTCTGGAAAACAATGGGCATGTGTTGGTTTGCTGTATGACAAAGGGGTTATGATATAGTATCGGCAAATTCAAAGGGAGATTTAATAAAATTTCGTTTGCTGAATTATCAAGTCATATGGTGAGTTCCTCGATGAATTCGCTATCCTCTCAGAAAGGACGGATGAAGAAGGCCGAGCACTTATATAATCTCCTTAAAGACGAATGTGTGTTCTGTAATGGGTGAGATGAAAAGATGAGATTTTGAAGGCGGTAATGAGCGGCGGTTCAGGCGTCATAAAGCCCAGGTAGCTGGTTACAAAGGACATAGAGACTCTGCTGGGTGACGTTCGAAACGCACCACAACCTTCTCAAACATTATAATTGGACTGGGTCAAACTCCTTCAGGAGTGGTTTGCAGGCAGATCCGTAGACGATACATCCGTAGTCGATCCGAGACAGAATCACTGACTCATACACTCGGGTAAAAGAAATTCGATCCGCTCCCCAAGTGTTGGACAACATTCAAGATATTGAGAGTTTTCTCCTTCTTCTGATTATAAGGTATTGCGGGAGGAGAATCAGTTGCAGTCGAAAATTACTCCGAGGAAACGGAGAAACGGAATAGACGTATCACGGACGAGATGTCAGAGTTCAGGATGCGGACCCCGTTTCGTGCAAATGCATTATGGCTTCTCTTGCTGGCGAATACTATGCACATTCACTCTACATGGGTTATTGGCTGCGGTCTGAAGTCGTCAGCAATGATACGCATTATTGACGATCCCCTTCGCAGAAATCACCACAGGTCGTCGCATGGATAATAGACCATAGACTGATGGTTGAAGAGTGGAGAAATTAATGGGAGAAATCGAATGGAGAATATAAAGAGGGGCTCAAATGTCCCCTGAGGAACTCCTTCAGGAATAAAGATGATGATAAAACATTTATAGCCGGTAAAAGCTGGAAGTGTGGAGATAAAACGTTTTAGCGGATAAAGGAATAGAGTTCCCTCATATGCTGGCACTTTCGATAATCCAGAAATAGAAACCAAATGATTCCTCCGTGAAGAGCAGGAGACAGACCGACTTTCGGACGAAGGGATGTTATCTACTTTCTGTGGATATTTACTACATTTACTGAAACCACTCTGAAAGGAAGGAATGTGATAATTTTCCAATTGATAAACCAGGACGGGCATTGAATGCATACGTGAGAAGGTCTTACAAAGGCAACTCTCGTCAGGCGATAGGTCTAGTGGAGAGGTTCTTTGGATCCTTACCGGAAGCAAGATAGGAATAACATTGCTTCCTGCCACACCTGAGATTGATAGGTGTCTATAGTGCAATTCTTAGTCGCTAAAAATGCTGGCGTTGTAAGAATCAGGCTTGACACACTAGCAAAGAGTGGCCAATGACATTGTACTTCATTAGAGTGGAGAGTACAGCATTGCAGTTTCAATCAGGATGCAAATTCCCGATATATAGGGAGTTGCAGCTTTTCTCCATAACTGTTGACTTGTAGTAGACGATGCTTGATGGAAGAGACATTCCTGATTCAAGATTCTCTGACTATGTCGCCTTACAATTAATCACCCTTGCTCTTTTAAAGGCTATGAGATTTTCGGTAAAGGATATTGTAGAAGATACCCCATAATTTCTTTTGTTCCCTGTGATTGACATTCATTATTTCACCATGGCTTACTTATCTTCCTCTGCGATGTTTCTATAACTGGTATCGCTGCATCAGCGAATTCTGACGAGCAGTGACATGGACAGAGCTATTTATACCTTGATCTTGAACCATCACGCAGTAACCGTGTAGATTAATCCCAATCTGCCCGATTGAAGCAGTGGGAGGAAGTAATCACACCCCACCACCATACACCTGGAAGTCAGGAGAGGGATATGATCACTGTATATAAATGTTAAGAACTGAAATCAACGACAGTAGCAGTGTCGATAGACAAATGGCTAGATTTAGGGAATGGAATGTCCTAGTAGAACATGGAAATGCGTTTCTCGTCAATGTTCAGCAAACGTTAATGATCAGAGATCAATTGCTCGATCTGCAGACCACGAGAATTTGTACCATACCTCCACTGAGGTTGTGTCCATTAAATTCACCTGAAAGAAGAGTTGGTAATTGATTGACTAAGTGGTTCAAATTAGTGCAACACAACATCGTTAGGCGGCCTTACTTAAATGCAGCAGACTGTGATTAATGTGCTGGTATGAATTCGCACAATACAATGCAATGATGTCAGTCAGAGTAACGACATTGTAGAGTAGTGTTAGGTTGCCGGATGCAATACCTCCAGAAGAAGTGCATCATCCGTCGTACACAATGATATCCAAGCACTCTAGTTTGTCATATTACTCTTCAGAAAAGTCTCTTGAAGGCAACGCAGACAGGTTGGTGCGTAGATAGTATCGTTGAGATCCTCTAGTCTGGGTCGTAAACCACGGCAGTTCAAAAACAAGCCATTAATTGGGCGCACTAGGGAAGGTCCGTTTCCAGGACCCGCATGGAGTCGAAATCTTCTGGCGCATGGTGTACAAACCCACCGCATCCCGTCAATGCCCCTCTTTGTTTTTGGCGGGAACGCTTCGCATTAAGTTTTGTTTTTGTCTCTGCAAAGTGACCTGGCCAATGGTCCTTGTCTGATTGAGCGTTTGCAGAGAAGGGTTTTAAAATTTTATTTTTTTTAGGTTGAGTCTTATTGGTAGGAACAGGTTCAGGAGAGTGCGTGGATTTTGGTACTTTGAATAGTCTAGGTTGTATGGTTGTGTTTCCCTGTACAGGGAATCTAGAAGCGACCCTGGAGCCTCGGATAATGTGACAGTCCTGTATGCTTCACCGCAGGCATTTCTTTTCTTCTGGCCCACTAGGAGCCAAGACAGAGTATGCAGGGTGTCTGACAATTGACACACATTCTTGCAGCGCTTATAGAGGCTTACTATCGTGTCCTGTTCTGCTGTATAGCGAGGAGCACGTCAATTGTCCCCACACGCGTTCTTGGAATGGCCATATCGTTGGCAATTAAAAAAACCATCTCAGAGGGTTCCAGGAATGTCATGGTTGGATCGGAGAAATGCGCTGAACAGTCGAGGATTCGAAAAGGTCAAGATGAGGTGCTGATTAGGCACCTACCATCTCTCCTACTCGTAACTCCCGGGACACCACAAACCAGCTGGTCCTGACGATTCTCCACCTCTTCCTCCTTTTCCAATTCCTTGAAACCACGCCACGAGAGTAATTCAGATTCCTGTAGAGTTGTCACAGAATAAGTCCTAAGGTTTTCATATTCATAACAAGTTGAGCTTGTTTAGATACAGACTTCTATTAGGATATCCCAGAGCAGTTTCTTGATATCCTGGATTCCTACCATTCCTTTTGGATTAAAAGGGAGATACCCTTTCAAAGTATCTGTTTCTCTTTTAATCAGGATGGAAACTTGAAATTAGTATTTTTAGTACAAGTGTCTATTTGTTGATGACATAATATTCTCGAGAGGCATGATTCGTATTGACTCTGTCAGCCCATGTTTGTTCGATTTAATAGATTTATTAATGGCTTTGGGGCCAAAATCAGATTTTCTTTAGTTGTAATACCATAATTGCCTTAGAAAAATTTCACGGGATGACTTTTAGTTCAGTGGGGCCTCCGCCAGACCCATCTTCCACCCCTTCCTAACGGAAATGAGTAGCCGACAGATTCGTTCGAACCGGACAATGCAGACTGCCCCATTACGTGCCCAGGCTGGGGGCTGAGTCAAGGAGTTTCTCGCATGGGAGGTCACCATCCAGCCATACGCAACCAAGGTATCCCTCTGAGGCTTGTTTGTGGATGACGTTCAGAGCTGTTACCGACGGCGCACGCAACTCCTCCTCCTTGCCTTCTCTAATCTGGGCCCGTTTCAAACACGCCCTGCAGTCTCCACTAGGTACCTCCATGAAGTGGAGCCTCGTAATGCGACTAGGCACGCAGGAGATCAGCGTACTGATACGCCTCGGCCTTTTAGTGTGTTAAGACACGAAATTTATTAAATTGTTTTGAATTTTAAAATTTACATTTTTTTAAGCATAAAATTTAACACAGCAGAAAATAAACTAAGTACGTTTAATGTTTTCCGTTGATATCAAAAATATCAGCAGAGACCCCCAAAGCAAAACACGCTGACAAAGAAAAGAGGGGAGAATAGTGAAAAGATCCTTTAGAGGTACTGAGTTTGTGATGCCCGTACCATCTCAAGAAGATGAGCCCCCTGAGGGGACTGAACCAGAGGCCGTAAGGAAAGGATGGTTTGGCCACTCTTCTTCATTTCTTACCTTATGGCAGCATTGACCACCAACCCTTTAGTAAATCAGTACAGTAAATTAATGAAATCAATTGCAATTACAGTATAGAGTATATATTAATGTATGAACTGTTTTAAACTTGTTAATTATCACCTTTTTCATGGCTTATTGCTTTACCATATCTTTCCAGACATCCTCTTATTTTGTTGTGAGTCACTGCT
This sequence comes from Nephila pilipes, assembly GCA_019974015.1. Lineage (NCBI taxonomy): Eukaryota > Metazoa > Arthropoda > Arachnida > Araneae > Nephilidae > Nephila > Nephila pilipes. The sequence continues at coordinate 465,527 of BMAW01054425.1, forward strand.
ATTGTAATCTTGCACAACAAAGGTTTTTCCGATGTATTGATCACTATACAAAATCATTAATGACATCATTGAAATCAATTTCCATAGTAATATAATTTAAAGTGCATAGCAACATCAAATTGTTAAGCTTTTCATTTTCCAAAGAAGATCCAGTTTCAGCTCCTACTTTATGACAGAAAGCCATCTCTGTTGTACAGTTTAGTACTAGGGTTCAAGTAAATTGATTATGAACTTCTAGATTTAGGAAAGGTTGTCTTACCCCCATTCTCCCGAGGCTGGAAGAAGAAATGGAAACACACTAGGCCTTTCTGATTTTGAAATGAAGCTAGTAGTGTCGAGGTCGGTGAAGAATGAGTCGGAGATTGCAAGCTCTGATGGCTAGGAGTTTTCTAGCGCCGGAAGAGGAGAATATAGATCAATCAGCTGTTAAGGGAGGGAAAACAGGTTTACTGTATCAGTGTCTTGTCTCCGGTCCCGCAAACGATACCGCTGATTCATCATCAGTCAGGCGCACTGCACTGTCCACTCTTTGGTTCTGCGCGGGCACACACAATGCAAACGTGAATCGCTAGGCGGTGGTACGTTAGCAGCAATTTTAATTTTGTTTTCTTTTTAAGCTAGGACAGTGCCTATCCCTGGGGCTGTCTTTTCACCAGGTCTCCATTGGGCAGGGAGTTTTCTTGCTACTAAGCCTAAATAAATTTTTAAGAAATTATGGAAAGACGAATGATGACAGAGAGTATTTATATTTTTGTGATGGATTTTTAAAATGCCGTAATGCTTATATTTATACCTTACACAATAACGAAAAACATTGTCAAGCACAAAACGATGCTAATGTTAACCACAAGAATAAAAACAAACGATTTTACCATAGTCATTTATTAAATTAAAAATCAAAATTATAGCAAACGATAAATTATTAAATTAGACAGTAACATTCTGTTCACATATTAAAAAAAAAAAAGAACAATAAAATATTAAATTAAGTATATCTCAACTGCACTAATTGGAATTAATTATAATGTCAATCTTTTGAACTTAACATTTACTAATCAGATAAATATAAAATATGCACTCAGCAGGTGTGTATATAAGAAGCGATTCTCAATCTGACGGTCAAATTTTCTGTTGCATTGCGATTTAGAATACCTTTCAAAGACTGAAAAAAAGGCCTCGCTGCAGGATTCGAACTCATTACGAGCAACTGCCAGAGTTTGAATGAGGTCGTATCTTTGGATTGAAAGAGGCAAGCTGGGCAAATCGGAGAATCGCTCGTCATATGGGGTGAAGCGATGCGGCGATTAGAAGATGCTGGTAAGAATGGTCAATAGCATATTTCAATAAGGATAATAGATAGAGTGGACAGTAGCAGATTTCAGCGTCATGACGGTAGCGGTCGATTTTGGACCACAGCAGATCAGGAGGACAGAGGGATTGTCAGATCAGCTGATTCATCGTTATCAACCATCAGACGTGCGACCCACACACGAATGTCCACCATAACCATTCACAGATGGCTGATAGAGCGAAATCTACGCTCATACCGACCACTACGCCACCTGCCACTCACTGTCGAGCCAGATTACAGTGGTGCTTGGCTCGATCAGGTTGGAATGATGCTGACTGGGAACCAGGGACGTCTTAAAACTTCTTGAGGCCTTGGGCCCTTAGTAAAAAATAGGCCCCACCTATGTCCCTTTACTCTAATTTGATGTATATACGTGAACAGTTCAATAAAAGCAATCCTTAGTAAAATAAGGTTTTATGTGAGTAATCGTTTTCTACATTTTAAAAATGCAAAATCATTAATTAGGTCTTCAAAATCAATTGTTAATAGTATGTCGTTTTCAATATTCATCAGGCTTAAATTATTCAAACGTGATTGAGTCATACGATTTCTCAATTCATTTTTGACCAGTTTGAGTTTTGAAAATGAACGCTCACCACTCGCTTTAGAAATCATCATTTATAAGAAAATTCTCATTATTATTTCAATATTGGGAAACACCGTGAATAGTCTTTTTCATTACACATGTATGAATAAATTGTGTTGATCCCAATTCCATTCTCCCCCCCCCCAATCCAACAACTGTTTTTCATCTGCATTTGTAGAATTATATTTTTTATTAATCTTTCATTTTTCCATTTCTTCTTTTTGCTTTTTCTTCAGCTTTTCACCATCAATGATCATATACGACTTGAAATGTTGACATTCCAAGTTCAGTTTCTCTCCATTAATGTCTTTATCATAAAATTTTGATATTTTCTCGCATGCTATTTTAATTTCTGTCTTATCCAAATTAGAAATATTTTCAAAAAATCCAAACATTTCAAAAAGCTCCTCATATTTTTTACTAAGAGTTAGTATATTGCGAATTAGAGAATCGATTATTGGTAAAAAGGTTTCTATTTTTAATTTCTGGCTGTGGCTGTTTTCAAACGTTGTGTCGGTGTCTCTATTTTCTTCAAGGAAAGTTATTCTAACACTGCGTTGTCTTACACGCTTGTGAACTTTGATAATCTTTTATAAAGGATACTTTCTTGACTTTTGATTGATAATAGTCAAAAGAATCTTTTGGCTTTTATGTATATCATTAACGATTTTAATAATTTTACTCCTTTCGACAAACCCATACTTTTAATCTGGAGAAATATATTTATTTTGTCAATACATATCAAAATATCATTCTAAAGGATAGTTTAAAAATTAGTTTCTAATTCATTCACCTTAATTTTTAATTTTCCAGCAGAAAGTCGAGTATCCGCTGCCTGTAATTCATCATTAATTAAGCAATCCAAGCTCATGACAATTTCTGAATATCAGGAGCTTAAAGCTTTAATTGCATCTGCGCGTGCTGACCAACGTGTTTTTAATAGGTTTTACAGTACAGTTTTATTTCTATCGCAGTTCAAAATTGATGTTAGTATATTCCAACGATGAGAAAAAATATGAAGATTTTGGACAAAATCAAAGTAAATTGTCACATTAGAGTTACATTCTACTGCTTGAACGCCAATTAAATTCAAAGAATGTCCTACACATGGTACGTACATAGCGTATTTATTTTTTTCTTGAAGTCGGGCTTTCAGTTCTGAATATTTCCCTGACATATTCGAGGCATTGTCGTATGATTGACCTCTACAATCACTGAGGGAAATGTTGTTATTTTTTCCAAAAAGGAAACCACGACGTCCGTCAGATATTCTGCAGTATGTCCTTTAATATTAATAAATTGCAAAAGTCTTTTAATGGTTGCACAATTTTGGACATACCTTTATATAAATGTTACTTGGTCAGCATGAGTCACATCTGGGGTAGAATCAACGGAAATAGAACTATATTCAGCTTTTTGTATTTCAGACTTTTGACGCCATGACTTCAATGAATTCATCATAAATTGAAGCATATAGATAAAAAGGATTACATTTTCCAGAACTGCCGTACTTTTTAACATGTTCATTTAAAAATGGATCAAACATACTTAGAAGCTCTAAAGTGCCTAAATAATTTCCGTTATTCACTGAACCTATAGTTTCGTTTTTCCCTGTGAAAGGCCATTCTCTTGATGCTAAGAATTTTATAACAACCGCTAATCTCTTTAGTGCTTCTTTCCAATAATGACGTTCATCATTGAATTGTTTAATAAGTTGGTTGTCTACGCGACCAGATAAGTGGAATCGACTGTGGTAGTTCATCATACACTTTCTGTGTTCAGGTGCTTTTTCATGCTGTGAAATAGCCGTACTTGCATGCTTCCTTTCAATGAATCCGCTACTGCTGAATGTAGAATAAGAAGATGAAAATAATTTACATACGAAACACAGTATACTTTTCCTTGTGACGGAGAATATATTAGCCATTCACACTCTACAACCTCACCATTGCGTAACTCTTTTTTGAACAACTTAGACAGGAATCTTTTTTTAGTTGTATCATTTGGTTCTTTGTATATACGTGCTGTTTCTTCTAAATCATTATGTTTGTCGGAACAAACTGTCGGACTTTTCTCAACTCAATAAGACTGTAAATTCTTGTCAATATATGAAGGACACAGCCCTGGATCTGTACTTGCAATAAAAAATTTTGAAGCATCATCAGTTATTGTACTTCTTTTAGTAGGTTTTATAGTACCTTCTCGAATATTTAAATAGTCTGCTCCTCTCTGTCCTTCAATTTCAGGTACATTATTGGATATACTGAACGAAGTGGTAGAGATAGATGTAGGTGTAGAATTTGTATTAATGAAAAGTTGGGTGAGTTTCGATAATTTATCAATAGATTCCTGTTTTTCCTTCGATCTTTTGCATTTCGCAGCTCCATTTTCAAAACCTTTCATTCTGACTTATCCTGAATCTGGAATAATTTAAATAAAGCAATTGTGAAATTTGATAGAAATTGTGGAAAGTAAAGTATTGTGGTGGCTTAAAATAGGTACTTTTATAACTTTATTACTTTAGCTATTAAATCTTTATTTTATATTTATTCGTTCTTAAATCTACTGAAATATCAGATCCACAAAAGGTTTATCCTAATTTTATTTCAGAAATTACAGAAAGAATTTCAGCAATGCAGCACGAAGACAATAACCAAGACATTTCTAAAATGGCAATGATGTTGCAGTCTTGTTCAAACGTATACGTATACTATCAGAAATAACAACGAATAAAATCTTTTTGCCTAACTTATATTATATTGCCTAATTTTTGTGTGCGGTAGGTTGTTCTCCCTTTTTAGAGCATATTTTACTTTGTATAATATATATGTACAATCATTATGAAATAAAATATTTGAGATCCTAACATGGAAATACATTGTTTGCTGTATTATTTTTGCTGATTTTTTAGGACTGGAAGTAATCTTCTATTTTTCCATAGATGCAATACATGTGAATTTTTACACGTATTTTTCGGGAACATATCTATTGTGCACAAACAGAATTAGATGTATATTTAAGGGGCCATCGGTTGAGATCGAAACTTGAAAACGAAGAAAGCTCTCCCTTCTAGGAAGGGAATGGGTGTATCCAAAGGAGCGGCGAAGTACTCTTGCAATAGTGGTTGTAATGATCGAAGGTAAATAGTTCCTTCATAAAAGATACATTATATGCTTTCTTTTTCTTAATTTTCATTATTTTCTTGACTTTGAAATAAACACTTTTTTCATGCTTTTGTTTTTCAAAGTTTGCGTTTATTTTATTCCTTTTTCTGATGATTTTATGTTCTGACAAGCTGTCATGTGAAAGAAAATGACTTCACAATATTAAAAACATCTCCTTTTACACAAGTTTAGGAATAGGTTCTGTTTGTTCCCCAACAGTAATCGGTGCTCGATTCGCAAATACCCCTCAATTGCCTGCTATTTTTGTTCAAAACTAAAGATAACGATGCATCTATTGCGTCCTTCAAAATTGGAAGGGGTCCAGTATGATGTCCACTTTACTGTCAATAATTGTAACTCCGTTTCTATGACCCCTCTTTTATTGCCCTTCTCTGTCATTCTAGTACATAAAAACTACCCATTACGTATAAGTTTTACAAAGAAACAGCTTTTCTCGCCGTTTCAGTATGTAGTCCACTTTCCTGTTTGAGGATCATCAGTTCCGGCTACTTTTTTTTGAATCAAATCATTTAATTTATTAAAGATTTACAATGTTAATTAAATATTTTCAATGAGTACGAAAAAAGAACCATTTCGAATTTTGTGCAGTGATTAATTATTATAAAAAAAATAAATTTTTATACAGGCGGAAACAGACTCAGAACAATTTGCGATGATATATGTCAATACGAAATTGCATCAAAAATCTTTTTTTAAAACAGTTTAATAAGAATACTCAAATTGCAAAATCTAAACTTCAATGCATCATGTATTTTTTAATAATTGTTTACAAGAAAAAAAGTATATAAAAAAATCTTTTGCATAAAGTCTTTTTTTCCCCTTTCTATTTTATTGAGGCTAAAAAATATGTTTCATTATTCTTGATTATTGTTATATTTTTAATTTAACACGAAAGCGATAGCTGAGTGGTTATGGTCTTGAACTCGAAGGTTCCAATCCTCGTAGCGTATAAGACCTATCATGTAGAGCAGAGGTATTCAACCTTTTGCATTTTGGGAAATCCTTTGAACTTAACACATCAATCAATAACTCCCGAGACTAACCCAGAGATGGCGCTCGTAGTAAACCAGTAACCAGGTCTTTCTAGAGTACTAACCTTTGCTTGAAACGTGTCAAAATTTTAAGTCGATCGGACCAGAAACAGCTGAGTTATCGAGGTTGGAGTAAAGTCATTTTGTAGTTTGTTTAAAAAATGGAAAAAACCGAGTTTCGTGTTCTGATAAAACATTGTGTTTTTTAATGGGTAAAAACACCGTGCAAGCGAAACAATGGATTGAAAAATGTTACCCGGACTCTTGTCCATCAAAAGCAACGATTTGTCGGTGGTTTGCCGAGTTTAAACGTGGTCGTACCGACACAAATGACGCGGAACGCTCGGGTAGACCTGTAAAAGCCGTTACACCGGAAAATGTGAGTGAAGTGACAAAAATTATAATGAAAGATCGTAAAGTGAAGCTCCGTGAGATTGCTGAGATGACACAGATATCATATGGAAGTGTATTTACTGAAAAAGGTTTTTGAAGTGAAGTGAAAAAGGTTTTTTCCAAGTGGGTGCCGCGATTGCTTTCGATGGAACAAAAACTGCAACGAGTCGATGATTCAGAAAGCTGTTTATCGCTATTTACTCGCAACAAAAAAGATTTCTTGCGAAAAAAAAAAAAAAAAAAAATATTTGGAAAAGCGTTGGAACGATTGTATCACCCTAAAAGGTGATTAACAAAAGGTGTTATGTTGATGAATAAAAAAAAATGTTGTTTTCAATGTTAGTCTCGGGAGTTATTGATTGATGTGTTATAGTTTTCTTGGAGGAACCCCTTGATCAAAGAGCAGAAAAAAAATAGAATATCAAAGCTTTAATCCTACTCAAATTTACAAAATTACTATTGTAATTTTATTTTATTGTAATAAAAACATCTTAAAGTATCCGTACACCTTCTGAGAAAATTTTTTGAAATACTTTGCTAACAAAATATTTTTTAGATCTAATATATAACCTAAAACTATGAAAAACGCATTTAATAATCTTCTTTTAGTTAAAAAAAATTAGAGTAGAAAACATGATGAAAATAGTACATAAATTTATTATCAGAATAACGCTCATAATTCAAAAGCAAACAAAAATATCATTATTCTATAAATTTTATCTTATTCAGTATAACATTTTGGGGGGCTTGTACTACTTTCATGATGAAAATCATATTACTACAATTTGTATTGTGTTTCGAATCAAATAATGAAAAATCAAAAAAAAAGTTATAATAATACATGATTTACAGTTTTGTTACTAAAAACATATCAATTTTACAACCATAAAGTATTAGACGTTTTTAAAGACTATATAAGGAAGATACTTGTAAAATTTAAATTAATTTGTTTTGTATCTTTTTCTGATATCTACTTTGCCATATGTAAATATGTCGAGAAAAATCATAAACGAACTTTCAAAATGCAATTGAAAATTAGCTACCGAGTAAAATTCAAATCCCTGTAACTTAAGTTGTAAATAAGGTAAAAGCAAAATTCAAACACTATTAAAAAGAAAAAAGTTTAAATTTTAAACTAGCAATAAGATTAAAAAATCGAAAATTTTGACAAAAATGACATTTTAAAGGTGTACGGATACATTAATAAGACAATGAATGGTAAGGTAGCTAATGAGATTTTTTTTTCAAAAATATATTCTAGGAATAGCAATAATATTTTAAATTGTAACAAATCCGTACATATAATTGTACATCCGTAGATATACCCTCACCCTTTTGAACGAATGTCTCATTGGAAAATACCTCAACTTTACGGGAAAGAGAGGGGTTCCCTAATGAGCCATAAAATTTCCTGTCAACGTTCATTGTGTTGCCACAACCCTTCCTAATTATCAGTCACGAAAGGATGGGAAAGAATTTGGAAAAAAAATAGATCTAAAACGAATACGTCTAATTGAAATGTTTTCAGTGAGTTCACGACCATACGGAATTATATGTTTGGTCGCTTTATAACTCGAAAAAGCATCAAAGAAAACGCGCTAAGCTCAAAGGGTTCCCAAAAGTGTTGAATACCCATTGACCAAAGGCAAAGAACGGTGATCAATATGTGACCTAATGTGTCTCGATGAATGTATTTGAAGCAAGTGATTTTATTTAATTTATAAAATATTTATTTACACTTATTTTTATAAGCAAGCTGTCTAATATTTTGGCGCATTAAGTAAGCAAATAGTGATTCCTTTCTCAACCCCTGTCAAAGTTCCAAGAAACCCTAGGATTACGCGGAACACGGTTTGAAGACCTCTGATGCAGAGAAACTGATACACGTTAACTATGTAGAGGTTCAATCTTCGAAAGTAGAGTGCGAACTCAAGTGACGAGGACGTCACTTGACCTGCGGTTAAAAATCACGAGGTCCATCGCTAATAGCCCTCGAGTTGGTTTGAAGTGTGATGTTAACAATCAATAAAAGGGTAAACCCCCTTAAATTATTTTCATACTTTCATTCCGAATAAAATAAGCTTAGTTTGAAGTTGAATTCACAATAATTGATTATTTATTAACATCGTACAAGCAACACGATGATATTGGAGAAAACAAACGTAATAAAACTCGTTCATGAAAAGTCAAATGAAACATTTCATAATTTCTACAACTTGCTAACGGGAGAACTTTTGAGTTCTAACAGATTTAACGCGTATCAGCTCCGCTATGCTATGGATCTTCTGAATATATAGACTGGAATATAGATTCAAGCGAAACATCAACAACATCAAGCTCATGGCCACACAACATTGACTATCTGGCATATTATTATAATGCAAGAGAATAATATTACAATTCTTACAAAATGATAGTATTACTATTCTTATCCTTATAAAAATTGCATAATCACATAAAATTTTACTGCCAGATTCTGCATGAAATTTTGAGAAACGTGATATATTTCATTCTGTTACTTATAAAAGTTCTCTTTTTCATGATAATTTGCAGAAATTTAATTGATACAAATTCTTTCTAATTCACCAAAAAATGAAATTTGGGAGCATAAAATGTAACATTGCTAAATATAGAATTTCCAAACATTTATTAAATCTAGGGTTTCATATCTAGAAAATTCAAAAAGATAAGAAATCTGAAATATGAAATGTTATGCAATATTTGTAAGAAAAACATAATGGGTTTTGTATTAATTATAACAGTAAATCCCATTTTTGAGAATCATTTAAGGATGTAATAAATATCTTTTATTTTTTCTCTTCAAGGATTCTGCACGAAAAAATTTCGTCAAATGACTTTGCAAGAAGAAAAAAAATGAGTTATAAAACTTAACAATAAAGGTGTCACTTTTAAAGTTGAATAGTAAGAAAAATATCTGTAACGCTTAAATGTTATTTTAATTTGAAGTTTAAAAACAATACATTTTAATTCAATATATTTCCTTTTCAGTGAAATTATTACTTAGAAAAGATTAATTCCTTTAGAAATTATTCGTATTTTGTGCAATACATACAGATAAATTCATTTATATCTAAGAAATTTAAATAATTTTTCTATTGTAACGTTATTTTCAAAACGCCAGTTTTTGAAAATTTGCAAAAAAAACGATTTTTTGAAAGTTATGAAACTTATATTTATTCAAGTTAACTTTGTTAAATTATGAAACTTACGAGTACGAGATAAAACAGAAACGCATGCTAAAGAATGACGTGATAGTAGTTTCTCAAACACGCAACGAATTCTAAGAAAACTACATTTTTGGTACGAAATCCACATAATCACATTTCATCAATGAGACAAGGGGGGGGGGGATTTCCTGCATCCTTACGCATAAAGAAGAAGTTGCATGTTTTCTTTTCCCTCTTTTCTCAAATGTGCAATGCTGATTTTCTAATTACTTGCAGGTAAAGGAATTTAAAATTTTCAAAGTATATGCATTTGAAACAGCATAGGTTCCTTGATTTTATCTTTTTTAATTCACAATGATTGAAAACATTTTTATGATCGTTTTAGTAATCGGGATGTGAATGTTCAGAGATTATAAGAAATATTTAAAAATATTTGCAATACTTTTTTAAGAAATCAAAATCCAGAGAAACATTTTTTTTTTCCGTTCATTCGAATGCATTTTATTCCATGCAACTAAAAGCAGTACCCTGGATGTAAATAGAAAAATACTAAATTCCATAGAATTAACATTACACTCGGCATTTCTTAGTGTTGTGTCGATGAGAGCCTTAAAGGTTTTATCTCAATACTAACTGGAGTACCCATTTTCCGCATGAGTGAAGTTTTAAAATAAAATGATCAGTTATTAAAAAATAAATGACCAGTAAAATTTAGAATAAAAGACCAGTTATAGCTTAGAATCCGCTTTCAAACCGGTAGAAGATGATAAACAGAAAAATAATGAATAATTTAGAAAAGATTGCTCCCCTTTTATTAATTTCCTAAAAAATAACTAAGAGATTTTTTTTAAAATAACACATTTTGGGCACAAGTTATACGCAAAAGAACTATTATTTTGCTACTGAGAATAAATAAATAAATACACTGTTCTTAAAATCATTATGCCATGTCTCAAGTAATTTGCACATAACTATGTGTAGCATTTAGCTTTTTTTTCTTTTTTGCTCCGTGCAAGGAAAAAAAGGGGAATAAACTCGTTCATTAGTTTGTAAATAAAAAGGTACATAAAATGAAAGTAGTATATAACTCTCGTTTTCGTAAGAATTCTGAAAGTAATAAGGTCGAATTTTTTAAATAATTTTTAACTTTTTTGTGGATAGAAAGAACAAAGCTTCTATTAAGTGATTGCTTCTTGTATACAATTTTCCTATCTTCATTTTATGACTATTTCATTATAATTATTAATGGGCAAAATATATTTCAAATCATCATTATAATGCAGATATACATATGTACTATATACTAATATAAATCAATATTAGTTTTATCGCAAATAATTAATTATTGAATTTCCTTAAATATATTTTTTTTTAAATTGCGAATTTAAAATCATATCTGAGAAAATATTGAGTAAACTATTTTAATTTAAATGACATGCTGAAAAAAAAATCTATAAAAGGTTTACACGTTTCTATATTGTATTGCCTTACATAATATTTGGAATCTCTTAAAAATTCTCAGAAAAATATATTTTTGTAACTATACGAAATATATATATATCCTTATTGTTGTGTTTATCAAACAAAACAAAAAAATTATGATAAAAAAAAGTCATAGATTCCAAAAATTAAAGAACATTATTACATAAATTATTAATTAGGAGAACTGTATTCATGTATAAGTAATTTTCATTAAATTATTTTATATTAATATGTGATAAGTATCAATAAGTAATAAAGTATTAATAAATGATAAAGTATAAATACATTTATAAGTTTTAAAGCATAAGAATTAAAATTAAAGTACATATAATTAATTTCAATTTTTTCAGGAAAATCTGATTAAACATATATGCGCAAATAGAAAATTTCTAGTGAGGGGTCTTATACACTAAAAATCTCTTATTTTGTACTGTGTCGGACGAGAATATCTCAATTTTTGATGTATAATCTTAAAACATTAAATTATTGTACTACATTTCTTTATCTAATAATCAAATCGTACTCTAGGATTCCTGTTATAGGACTGTTTTTCTACATTTATATTATATTACCACAATTTGCAGTATTGTAATATATTTGTTTTATATTTGTCCTTTTTTTTATTTGGGATTCAATAATAACTAATAAGGCAGTCATTTGAATTTTTAAACGAGTAAAATAAAGCTTTCCATATTTAGAAGCAAATAAAAATATTTCTCCGAATTACAATACACATTGAAAATTCTTTGTAAGATCATAATGCATTCAAAATGGAGGAAGCGCGCTTTTATGCATATTAAACAATATAAAAATATACTAAAGAGCACATTGAAATATTTATATATAATTTTATAAGCAGTTTAGAATTATTTCATGTTGTTCAGATGGGGGAGAGAGAAAATTTACAAAAAAACCAGAGCAGAATTTTTTAAGACTGGATATTATACTTATAACTCTTTCTGTAAAAAAAAAAAGCAAATACAATTACATATTATTTTACCTTTTTTAAATAGGATATAAAAATTTGTATATTATCTTAAATCTCAAAGAAATACAAATCAAAAATAAAAACATAATTACCTTATGCTGTTGCAAAGAAATTAAATTTAAAGGAAGGAATTGCCGATTCAGAACTGTAGGTCATTTATTTCTTCGGAAAAGTGTGATTTCCTTCAAGGTCATTTCAACCCTCTTTTTATGATCCCTGTCGCCTGTCGTAAAATAAGAATGTGTTTGTGTCACTTCTGTTGAGGGCTTAAGTGTATCTCTTGTCCATTCATGAGTGATCCTTAAATCATGTGGGCAAATAAATAAAAGGCCGCTAGAAGGAATGTCTGTGACGAAGTAAAATTAATATTTTTCCTGATTCTCAGCAAACGTTGTAAATAGCAATATTTAATATAGAAGTAACTGTCTTCAACCAGTCGGGCCTGGGAATAACATTTGACAATTAAAATTATTTTGATCATGATCTTATTGAGACCGAGTAGAGAATGATACGCGCCCCCCCCCCCTCAAAGGCGAGGCCCTGGGCCCAGTTAACCCATGTCTTAAGTTGTCCCTCCTGGGGACGTATAGTGTTTAGAGACGAATCCCGCTTCCAACTGTGTCCTGACGATCATCGAAGACGTGTCTGGAGACGCTCAGGGCAGCGTGCCGTTCATGCTTCCACTATTGCACGCCAAACAGGCCCTCAACCAGGAGTTATGGTCTGGGGTGCAATTGCCCTTGGTAGCCGGAACTCTTTGGTCGTCAATTAGAGGCACACTTACAACACAGAGGTATGTCGACGACATTCGGAGACCTGTTTTGCTACAGTTCCTTTTGCAGTACCTTGGCCTTATTTTTCAGCAAGATAATGCCACTCCACATATGGCACGTATTACGATGAACTGTCTTACAGCTTGTGAAACACTTCCTTGGCCAGCCAGATCTCTCTCCAATCGAGCATGTCTGGGATATGATGGGAAGGTGACTGCATCTACCAGGGAATGTTGATGACCTAGTGCGACAATTGGAGCAAATTTGGCAAGAAATACCGCAGGAGATCCTCAGGAGCTTTATCACTCTATGTCATGTCGTGTGGCAGCTTGCATCCAGGCTAAAGATGGGTCAACACCTTCTTGAGCTCGTTACTTTGTAACTATGCAACTCTGAAATAAATCATCCAGTTTTTCTGCAGTTTTAATCATTTTCTATCTGTACATAATTTTCCTATCTGTCAATGTCTCCATCGGACAACTCCTTCTTGGTGCGTCGCTTTTTTGTTTGTTTTTGTTGTTATTGAGGTGTTTGATGATAAACTGTCAATTTAAGAACAATTTCATTTTAATTTCATACCGATAAAAGAATTTCTTTTTATTTTTTAACTATTTTGACGCATAAAAGTGTCTGATTTTTTTTTTAAAATAATTTAATACATATTTCATATATAGAGTAATTAATGTGATTCATTCTAAATATGTAATTAAGTGTAAAAATTACTTCATTACTATTATTAGCTCAACACAGAGTAGGGAAAACTGTTTATAATTTTTTGAAACATCAATTATAAAAGTGACGTTAAATATGTGTCATATTTGAATACGTTCTTTGTAGCATTTGGTAAATATAATAAAATTAACATGTTTATAAGTGATTTCTTTACTGATATTTAGCACTTTTCTTTATTTCTAGATTTTCAAGACAAGAGAGTTTTAGTTTCTTTTAATTAACGTCGCACTAGAAGCAACACGAGGGCTATTGGCAACGGGCCTCGTAATTTTGAACCACGGTCAAGTGACAAGGATGACACCTGAGCTGCCCCCCCCCTTTCCTAACATCCACACCACGCCACGCCAACGAGAGGACTTTGAGTCCCGAACAGATTTAACGTGCATCAGCCCCGGCTACACGGCGGGTCTTTGGCGGCCATGGATCGAACCCACGACTGAACGAAAACTGCCGGCCGCTAGTCCACGACTTTGACCACTAGACTATCGCGGCCCTCAAGACAAGAAAGAGGAATCGTAAATGTTTCAAGAATTTTGGATATTTTAAATCATATGTGCTTCAAGAAACTACGTTAAATACGTTAAATGACGAGAAAAATCAATGCAACTGATAATTTGGTATATCACTTTAAAAAAAAATGGAGATTCCCCCCCCCCTTTCTCTCGGCACAAACAAATTGTTTTTATCTGAGTTCTCTTTGTCAGATATCGTTTTTGAACAAGAGAAAAAACAAAATAGATGCCATTGAATTATAAACGGAGTCTTCAATTTAGTGTGGTGTAAAATAAACATATCAACTTTCAATATTCAGCTTTGTTGTGCTCCTACGAGTAAAGTTCCCATCTAACTGAATAATTTTGATTAGCTAAAAAAACTAGTAATATGTATGTTAGATTCCTTTTTACGAAATGTGTCCAGAGCAGGGATAGGCAAACTACGCCAGCTCCTGAAGGTTCTATTGGGCTCGCCACAAATTTAAAAAAAGATTACTTTTATATTAAATATTTCTCAAAGGTCAATTTCAAGTTTTTAACTAAAACTATGTGTCTGCTAAACAGCTTATTAAGAGCAACTTGTATCTCAGTTTTTCAATACCCTCAAACTAAAGAGTTATGAAGATAACCAGAGAAAACTGTATTTTGAGTTTGAATGCAAATTTCAATAACATTAAAACAGAGTTGGATAAATTTAAAATGCCTTTCTGTTTAAATTGTGAAGGAGTGAAGACGGGTTTTCTGCTTAAATTATTTGAATTACAATCTAACAATTCCACACAAGCAGTTGTTTATCAATGTTCCAAAATTACACTTTTATATAAATCGTTATTGAAAGCAAGTTTCCCAAACTTCATGTTTCATATCTCATAACGCTAATTTGCGCTATATTTATTTCACTTTATACATGTGAGAAAGTAATTTTTACCATTAATTTTAGAAAGAATTATATTAGTAATAGGACTGACAGAGGAGCATTTAACACCATTTCTCAGAATTAGTACATTGCAGTTCGAATAAGAATCGAACGAACTTTTAGAAAATGCACAGTTCCAGTTTCATTCATCACATTATACTTTCTTTAAGGTTTTAGCACCCGTGTGGTGAAAGGGTGTGAAAGAAGGATTTATAAATGCATGTAGTGCATGCATGTCATAACAGGCGACTAATACCCAATAATAACCCATGTCGTAATATCCAGTGTCTGGGAGTATAGCCGGGCACCCTGCCCTGAGAATTATATCAGGGGCTAGTCTCCTTTGGATAGGTCCGGGCATCACGACCCTGAGGCACTTTAGGGATCTTTTTCTCTTCTATGGGGTTTACTGTCTTTAGGAAACAAGGGTGACGCTCCCCCGGGATACCCTATCGATCCTTCTCTATTTTCGATCCTCCTTCTTATCAAACTTTTTTTTCAAACGTCTAGATCACAGTTATATTTTGTTTGTCTCAGCATAGCCATATATGGTTCTTGCGCGCCAATTAACTTCACTTTCACTCACTCACTCACTCACTCACTCACTTTTAAAGTTTTAGAATAAATTATAATGACAGGGAAAATCTTTCTTTTTTTTTCTTGGCCCTCTCCCAAAGAAATTTGTCTTCCATTGATATAGTACAGGGATGGGCAAATAGTGACCCGCTGTACGCTTAGAGTATTTTTTGGTCCATCAAAAGTCTATCAGAAAAATCCCTCTTAATCCAAGATTTCCTTCATGTGTGCAAAATATTCAAAACAAAACTAAGTTTATTTGCAAGGCAAGCAGGTGAAGGCAATTTTTATCATTTATCGCTTGGTTAGGAAAGCAGAAAGTGCTTGAAAGTGTTTCTGCTTTGATTAGGATCATCCGTAGAGTTAGGAAGAGGACGCCACAAGAAGATATCAAGACTTCACAAAAATTAGCCTAAATTCAATATTTGTTCTCTTATCCCATCGCTATTGTTGTTGACTTAACTCCTGAGGAGCTTCAACTTTAACTAATTGTCATGCTGTCAGATCACACTGTGAAATAAATTCTTAATGCTGTGGCATTAGTTGATTTTCACAAATCTTTTTCGGGAAAAAAGTTTCCATGTATGAAGAAATTTTTTCAGAAAATATTCTCTATATTTGATAGACTTTAACTTGCAGGTTGCGATGATTGTAGAAAAGTGTGATTGGGTACATTTCTCTCATTAAACATTCTAAAATAAAATGCACTTGCAGCTGTAGATGATATGAAATTAGCACAATAAATAAATTAAGTAAAACTATCACTATTTTATTTTATTTTATTTATATTTATTAATTTTTATGGTATAATTTACACCTTTACTGAAATACAAAGATAATTGAATACAATCACTTTAAAAGGTGCGTCCGCCACTCGCCTGCCCTTTCACAAAATGGCTTCCGAGTCAAAACAACTACCCTGCCCTTTTCTAGTACAAAGGAATTATAAAGTCCAACACGGGCCAAATTAATAAAGTTTGAATTTATGAGTACTGCGAGGAGAAGACGAACTATAAAAAATATTTTTAGAAAGAAAAAAAAAGATTGCTTTAAAAAGTAAATTAAATAATAATAATAATAATAAAAAAAAAAAAAAACGATAATTTTAATCTTTTTTTACCTGACACTTGGTATCTTTTCTCTGCTACCTTCTTTTCTACTCCGGGAGAAATTTTGTTTGCAGTGATTACTCATACTTTCAAAGCTGACCCCAGGTGATTGTCAGAAAGTCTAGATCTAATAGGAGACTTGTTTTCTTTTATAAGTGAAAATAATTGCTCACACTGATATACTTCCGGACATGGAAATTATATCATTTATAAGTTCTCGAGTTTTTTCAAATCTGGCAGGTCAATATTTGTAAAATTCTAGTTCACCAAGTTCGCTGAATTTTAGCTATAATTCTGAATCACATTGTACCTCAATTACCTGCATTTGCCTCTCATTAGGTACAGATTCTATATTTGTTGAGGAGAATAAAGAAAACTTATTTTCTAGTTATTTAAAACCAACAAATTTTGTTTGGGATTCATTTCTATTTAAAACTTAATATTTTTCCTATGTATTTTTTAAATGATGCGGTTTCACTTAGAGTTATTTTGTTCCTTTTGCGCGTCAAAAAATTCGTTAAAAAATATCAATTTTAACTGTTTTTCGCATCTTATATTTGTGGCCGTGGTAGCCTAGTGGTTATGGTTTCGGATTCGTGGCCGGCGGTTTTCGTTCAGTCGTGGATTCTATCCTTGGCTGCCAAAGACCCGCCATGTAGCCGGGACTGATACACATTAAATTTGTCGGGGCCTGAAGTCCTACTGTTGGCATGATGTGGAAGTTAGGTGAGGGGGTGACAGCTCAGGTGTAGTCTTCGTCACCTGACCGTGGTTCAAAATTACGAGGTCCGTCACCAATGGTCCTCGTGTTGCATCTAGTGCGACGTTATTACTAAATTAAACTAAACGCATCTTACATTTAAATGATTAAAATTGAACGCACATGTTTGTAAAGATCTGGTCTTTTCCTTGAAGTTATAATTTAAATCACATAAGTGTTTTGTTGTATCGATCGTGAAGGATAAATATTGTAACCATGATGTATCAAGAAACAGGCTTGTATCTTGATTTTTATTTATTAGGAACTGGCATATTTCTTCTTTCAAATCCCAAAATTGCTTAGAATATTGAAGCAGGATAGCCATCGTACTTCAGAATAGTATGACATACCGGAATATTCAGTGTTAGATTCACTTATGACTGCAGAGAGTGAGTGAAAGTAGAAGTTTATGGCTCAGGAGAGAAATCTGGCTATGTTGCATCAAACAATGTGTATCTGTGATGTAAACGTTTGAAAGAATTGAAACAAAAAAGACACTGAGTTGACATTTAGGATCGAAAAGACAGTAGGATTGATAAGGTATCCCGGGGACGCATCACCCGTGTTTATCAAAGAAATAAGTCCCATGAGAAAGAAAAAAATCGCAAGGGTATATCGGGGTCACAATGTCCGTACTTGCCTTACGAAGGCAAGCCCCCGAGGTCACGAATACAGAGAACTACCACTAATTTAAATCTAGATTTCAAAATATTAATGTGAGGGAATCGACAGCAATGAGACTGTAGATAAAACCGCTAAATCTGCATCTGGCACAGTATCTCCCACCATTCCATATTGCTATGTATTAAAGCACATTAAAACGGATATTAATGACCACTGGCAGGATCAATGGCATTTGGAAACTGAAAATAAACTGTTTCAAATCAAACCTATCATTTCTCATTGGAAACCATTTTCATATAGGAAGTTTTAGTTTAGTTTTCAATAACGTCGCACTAGAAGCAACACGAGGGCTAACGGCGACGCACCTCGTAATTTTGAACCACGTTCAAGTGAAGAGGACGACACCTGAGCTGGCACCTCCCTCTCCTAACATCCACACCACGCCAACGAGAGCACTTTGGGCCTCGAACAGATTTAACGTGCATCAGCCCCGGCTACACTGCGGGTCTTTAGCGGTCAAGGATCGAACCCACTACTGAACAAAAACCGCCGGCCACGAATCTGAAACCATGACCACTAGGCTACCGCGGGCCACTTTCATATGGGAAATAGGATCTAATTTTAACTAGAATTACGTATTGGATATACTAGTCTTACACATAAACATCTCTTTCTGGGAAAAGATCTCTCTCTATATGTAACCATTGTATTTGCCCTTTTACTGTGGGACATATTTTAATTGAATGCTCTGCTTTTAACTCTGTTCATTGCCAACATTTTAACTATTTTACATTATCTTTAAGTGACTTGGTTGGGAAAAAAAACCCAATCAAATATTTTTTTATTTCTAAAAGGACATTGGTTATCACATTCATATAATTTTACTACATTTCATCTTACTATCTATCAGGGAGGTAAATTTTAATTTGTTTTAACTAAAAAATAATAATATATTAACCCTGTATTTGGCACAATATATCCCTAGAGGATTCAGTTCCATATATTCAACCAACTATCATGATATTAATGATTTTTGGAAGGTGTTTAACAAAGTTCAGTGTTCGTCACTTGCACTTTTCATGTTTCTTGGTCGCGGTAGCTTAGTGGTCATGGTCGCTGACTCGCTGTCGGCGGTTTAGTCGAGTTGGGGGTTCAAACCTTGATGCCACTGAAGACCTTCCATGTAGCCGGGGCTGATGCACGTTAAATATGTCAAGGACCGAAGTCCACCCGTTGGAGTGGTGTGGAAGTTAGAAGAGGGAGTTTACACCGCTCAGGTGTATCCTCGAGTTGCTTCTAGTGCGACATTAATAAAACCAATCAGTAAATCTTAATATTTCTTGATGTAGTTATAAAGCAATGTGAAAGATGAATCCTCCATAAATTTCAACTTTTTTTGCAGTAATGCAACGAAACCACTGTTTTTGCGGTCGTCGAAGAAGCTCCGTCTGTTGTTACAGAAATTTATTTTCACAGTGGTAGATTGTATTTTCGCAGGAGGTCAAAAACATATTTAAATATATCATGTCCTGTACAAGTGTCTCATACATCGATTTATTTAACCATTCCTCAAAAACGAAATCTGTCTCTCATGCACGTAAAAACACAGCAGATTGAGACACATTTCCCAATATCCGTATTCTCGTCACAGGCAATAGGAAAAAGTTTGGAAATAGATGATTTTACTTTTATCGAGTATCTTGAACGGTCGGCCAAATCAGCAACTCTTTTCGCAACTGTATTTCGAGATAAAGGAATTCCTTGAAAAGCTGTCACATTTCCTGAACAAACCATTTTTACAGCTTTGATTAGACACTCCTTTATAAATCCATCTTCGGTAAAAGGTTTTGAATGTTTAGCTCTGACAAGAGATGTAGCTTGCATGCTTCAATTTTTTGTGTTTTTTCGAAAACATAAACTGTTATTTTTTTTTTTTTTTTTCAGGATCAGCTTGAGGTCTTTACAATTTTTCCTGCCTCATTAAACCCTCATAATTGTCATATATTCATTTAATAAGTTGTTCATAATGACGACTAGTATTGCATAAATTTGGTACCCTAATGTGGGTTCGATCCTTGGCCGCTAAAGACCCACCGTGTAGCCGGGGCTGATGCACGTTAAATCTATCGGGGCCCAAAGTCCTCCCGTTGGCGTGGTGTGGAAGTTAGAAGAGGTGGGCAGCTCAGGTGTCGTCCTCGTCACTTGACCGGGGTTCAAAACTACGAGACTGTTGCTTCTAGAGCGACGTTAATAAAAACTAAACCAAACTAAAATGTGGTACACTAATATATATAGCATTATGACATATCAAACACAGATTATTCTATGACTTATTTCACAGCAATAAAAAAAAAATAATTCCATTTCCCACTTTTCTTGAAAATTTCAATATTCGTCTGCAATTTTTCATTTATATGTACTACAACTTGATTTTGAGAAAGATATCCTGTTCTGCTGAGTTTTTTTAGTTTAGTTTTTATTAACGTCGCACTAGAAGCAACACAAGGGCTATTGGCGACGGACCTCGTAATTTTGAACCACGGTCAAGTGACGAGGACGACACCTGTGCTGGCACCCCCCTCTCCTAACATCCACACCACGCCAACCCTGCTCTGCTGAAGGACTGAAAAAGGTTTATAAATGTTACGCTTTTTCGCCAGTTGAACTCATTCTAAATATTTAAGTTTTCATAAAATTCTCTATTCATTGACTCATTCTCTTTCATTTATAACAATCTTTATTTATTTATTTATTTATTTTGCGTTCCTAAATAATTCCCGAAAATAAATAAATAAAAAAAAAACACGATCTAATTCCAAGTCTTAATTTCATTAACTGTCTAGGAAACACAAGCTTGTTTTAACCTCACAAATAATTTTCTTTTTGCGAAACAATAAATCATTTCGCTTGGGAAAAAAAATATTTTCCCTAAAACTAGTGTCCTTGAAAGAGTTAAAACTTGGGAGCTGCTGTTGGATTATACGGAATTTATTGCTCTCCGCGAATTCACTTAAGTTACTGTTTATATTTTTTAGAGACAAAATATGCATTTCTTAATGTTCATAACCTATGTTCATTAATCATGATTTAAAGACACAAATTAATTTTTGCTTCAAGTTTAATATTCTGCCCATTCTTTCCAGAATTGTAAAATGTATATGGATCTAATGGATTTTATTATTATCAACGTTTTTATATTGTAAGGTGTCAAAAGACGGTTTATATTTATTCTTCCAGTCGCGAAGTGTACTTCGTCGGTTTACTTTGGTGCATTCATACTTTTCCATAATTCATAATAAATAAATTACGGCATAATTTAATAATAATTTTAATAATATATAACACGATATTTTCGTTCCGTCATATTAGCTGAGCGGGCCGCATGTTTAGTAAATTTTCAAAGTGCGACTACCATTGAAAATTTAAATCTGAGTTGTTTTTAATAATTTCAGAACTTTTTTGCTGAATCTTGTAAAACTTATTGAATAACTAATATTTTGTTTCAGAAATTTTTCGTACTATTTTCTACTTTTTATAATTTTTGTTTTGATTACAAATAAATCCTCAAGTTGTTCAACACTATTCAGGCGTTTACAGAATGTTTGTGGTTTACATTTCGAGCGTTTTCAAAAGTTCTCGCCTGTGTTCCTTTTCATTTAATAATTTAAACTTTTATACGGAGCATAATTTTTCCATGCCGTAAATTAGTTTAGTTATTTTGTTTCAATTTTAAACTTTGAAATTAAATTTATTAATATTTCTAGATAACATTTCCTCGGAAAATATTAAAATAAAATAAAAAAAAAAAAAAAAAAAAAAAGCAATTAGAATGCTTCGAGAAGAATGGGTTGAGAGTTTTGCTTTTATTGACAACATTGAAAAGTTCGTATATCGTATTTGAAAAGTATCCACTCAGTTCCAAATTGTTAGCGGAGAAACTTCATTCCTTACAATTATTTCTGCATAATGGCATCCTTTTAGTCGCGAAGAGGGCAGGACAAACGGAGCTACTTTCTTGATAATCTGAAATATTGCTAGCGTCAAACGTACATATATAGATGGATTTAATAAAAGAAACTTGGAAGAAGTAATTCAAGTTTTATTCAGATCACACAAAACTGTTTAAATTGATCGCACAAGTTCATATATTATTGGCTCCCCACCCCGCCTCTGAAGAAGCAAATGCAAGCAGTTAGACCTATTCCAGCAAAATTTCAACCATATCAGGCCTACATCGCAGTTCCCAGCAAGATACGGGATGAAGGGCGGCTACGCCGCCTGGCCACCCGTAGAGCTTTTCATAAGTTCATATATCACGCTGCAATACTTAACGCCGTACTGGTGCAATTTGTAAAAATATTGATAATATTCTGGTGCGGGATTCGAAAACTTATATAGAATTTAAATTACCTCTAGCAGAGTTTACAGACATTCTGGCTGTTCCATAATTAGCCGTTTTTAACAATTGATTTTCATCTGGATTTGCAGAATTATATTTTTTTTATTACTCTTCCTTGTTTGCATTTCTTCTCTTTTCTTTTTCTTCAGCTTTTCGCCATCAATAATCATATACGATTTGAAATGTTGATATTCCAACTTCAGTTCCTCTCCATTAATGTCTTTATCGTAAAATTTTGATATTTTCTCGCATGCTATTTTAATAACTATGTCTTATCCAAATTAGAAATATTTTCAAAAAATCCAAACATTTCAAAAAGCTCATCATATTTTTTACTACGCTTTTGTGTATTGCAAATTAGAGAGTCGATTATTGGTAAAAAGGTTTCTATTTTAAATTTCTGGCTCGACTTTTTTCAAACGTTATGTTGGCGTCTCTGTTCTCTCTAGGAAAGTTGTTCTAACACTGCGTTGTTTTACACGCTTGTGAACACTTTGATACTCCTTTATAATACGTATTATGTCTATTGACTTATAATAGTCAAAATAGCCTCTTTTGGTTTTTATATATATCATTAACGATTTTAATAATTTTACACCTTTCGACACATCCATATTTTTACTCTGGAGAAATAGATTTACTTTGTCAATACGTGTCAAAATGTCATTCCAAAAGATAGTTTAAGAAAAGTAATTTCTAATTCATTCATCTTAGTTTTTAAAGGGGGCCGCGGTAGCCTAGTGGTCAAGGTCGTGGATAGCGGCTGGCGGTTTTCGTTCAGTCGCGGGTTCGATCCTTGGCCACCAAAGACCCGCCGTGTAGCCGGGGCTGATGCACGTTAAATCTGTTCGGGGCCCAAAATCCTCCCGTTGGCGTGGTGTGGATGTTAGGAGAGGAGGGTGCCAGCTCAGGTGTCGTCCTCGTCACTTGACCGTGGTTCAAAATTACGAGGTCCGTCGCCAATAGCCCTCGTGTTGCTTCTAGTGCGACGTTAATAAAAACTAAACTTAGTTTTTAAATTTTTAGTAGAATATCCGCTGCCTGTAATTGTGTTTGGTAAACATGGGTGACGCACTCCCGGGATACCCTAGCGATCCTTCTCTTTTCTTCGACCTTCCTTCTTGTCAATCACTTTATCTTTTTTTCAACTTCATATCTAGACCACAGTTTAATCTTGTTTGTCGCAGCATAGCCATATCTGGCTCTTGTGCCAATAAACTTTACATTCACTCACTCACCCGCTGCCTGTAATTCATCATTAATTAGGCAATCCAAGTTCATGACAATACGTTTATAGGGTATTTTTTTTTTCCTTGAAGTCGGTCTTTCAGTTCTGAATATTTCCCAGACATATTCGAGGTATTGTCGTATGACTGACCTTTACAAACACTGAGGGAAATGTTGTTATTTTATCTTAATACTTACTGGTTTTATTTCAACACGAATTGGAGTACCCATGGACGAGTGAAGTTTTAAAATAAAACGACCAATAATTAAAAAACAAATGACCAGTTATAGCTTAGAATCCACTTTTAAACCGGTACAAGGTAATATACAGAAAAATTATGAATAATTTAGTAAATGATGTTTCCCTTTAATTATTATCCTAAAAATAACTAAGGGATTTTTTTAAAATAACGCACACTTTTTGGTGACGAATTATTCGAAAAAGAATTGTTATTTTGCAACGAAGAATAAATCTACACACTGTTATAAAAATCATTATACCATATCTCACGTAATATGCACATAACTATGTGTAGCATTTCGCTTTATTTTTTTGTTTTTGTTTTGATTCTGTTCAAGAAAAAAAATCCAATTCAAAATAAAAGCATAATTACCTTTTTTTTGCTTTTTCAAAGAAATTAAATTTAAAGGAAGGAATTGCCGATTTAGAGCTGTAGGCCACTCGTTTCTTCGAAAAAAGTGTGATTTCCTTCAGGATCATTTCAATCTTCATTTTATTAGCCCTGATGCCTGTCACAAAATAAGGAATGTGTTTCTGTCATTTCTTTTGGGAGCCTTAAGTGTATCTCTTGTCCATTCATGAACGATCCTTAACTCATGTGTGCAAATAAATGAAAGGAAGGAGTGTTTGTTATGTCTGTGCCTGTCCTTCCCACAGCAGCAATTTTATCGATAAATTTGATATACCTCACTTTAGAAATAAAATTAATATTTTCCTTGACTGTCAGCAAACGTTGTAAATAGAAATATTTAATATAGAAGTAACTGTCTTCAACCAGTCATGCCCGGGAATAACATTTGACAATTAAAATTATTCTGAACATGATCTTATTAAAGCCATCAAAGGCAGGGCCCTGGGCCAGCCTTAAAATGCCTTAGAATGTCCCTGGTTGCACTTACCTTTAAACTTCATATGAGATCAGACGTACATATTTTTAAGTAATAACAACAGTTCCTTTATTATTTTTAACCTTGTCGCATTATCTTGGTGATATACCCAATTTACTGCTTGCATATCTGATCACCTTCGCAAATTTTTTAACTTAGTTGTTGTCTATATTCCCGAGACAAAGATTTGTCTGCCAAAGATCCGTCTGTAAACAGAGGAGCAGGCAGTCCAAGATCACTTTGGGCGCACCAGACCTTTCTGAAGCATTGCGCTGGACACTCAGACCCCACCAGATCTTTTGAAGCCAGATCCTCTATTTACAGATGCAAGTCAACAAGGAGACCCCTTCTGTTCCTTTTTCTGCTGTCATCACTCATTTGGTAGAAGTTCCCGTCCTGTAGTACTATTCCAGTGTTCACCGTCTTCGTGAATGAAGGGGGAGAACTGTGGTGACTGGTAATTATCACCAGGCCACTGCTATTCTATAACGATGAGGAAGAGCCGTCTATTCTGGCAAGGCAAGCCTGCACAAGCAAGAGTAACAAAGCGAATTAGAGTCCTTCTGATACCCTAATTAAGGTGGCAGTAGAAAGCATACAGTGAAAGAGAGAGGAATTCTATTCTCTCATCTGTTTGTCCATTTAAATTCTTTTAAATGCTTTTAATAAATTATCATTATTATTGGCATAAGTATGTCCATTCTTTTTTGTGTGATATTTTTTACCTTTGATCTGGAGTCAGACATTGTTCGCATCATTTAATACAACAGATTAAAGAACTGGTTGTGAAACTACAACATTATTAGCTACTACCTTTATCGCCTTATTGTTCGATTTACACTCTCTCTCTTACAGGCGGTCTTTAAAAACTAAGGGTGAGTAATTCCTGGCATTACAATCATTCCAATTACACAAATGTACAATTAATACAAAATTATTATACTCAGCAAAGTACTTCATATATTATAAATACTAAAAATATTACTTAAAGCACTTCAAAGCATTAAAAGTTACGCTTTAAAACATCAGTTTCATACACTTTGAAGCATTAATTGACATACACAAAAAATATCAATACTTAAATTCCTTAAAACATTCGAAATATCAAATTCACGTCCTTTAAATAATTAATTACCGTATACAAATAAGAATTGTTATACTTTCTATTAATGTATTTTTATTGTATTTTTATATTTGTTGATAAAATTTTGAAATAATAATTACTTTATATTTTTTCCCTCTTCATTATATTTTATGTATAAACACTTTTGCCCATTGGCTATCATAAAACTTATGTTGTAAAGTTTATTTCACTTGTCAAATAACATCAGTCGTCGACAAATCTGCAAGAAAAAGCGTATATACTACAATTTTGTTATTAAAATGTGTTTATTTTGCATGTGTATTTATATTACCATTGTTCATCATATGTTTATATTATTTTTAAAACAGAAAAAAATATTTCAACTAACAAAAGTGTATATACCTATAAAAAGATTATCCACAAAACAGATTAACTATATTTACATGGAAATATTTTGAGAATGGGCACTTACTCATATTTTTAAACATATTGCCGTTTTCATACTTTTATAAATGAATGTTACATAATTTACAAAGAGTGAAAGATAGGAGATTTGCATTTCTGAAAGACGTATAATAACTTAAGAATAATTGGTTAATTTTTACGATAAAAAATAAAAAAAAGGAATGCATCTAATTGTATTTTTGAAGAAGCCATTTATTTCTTCCCTTCAAAACTCCTTTTGTAGGAAGCAAAATGAATATGTTGATTTTTTATCACAATTAAATGGAGAATATGGAAGAAAAATTTATTGTGCTTAAGCCTTTATTTTCAGTATTTTTCATTTTTTCAATATTTTGAGTACTTAGACATGAGAACACATTCCTTTTTGCACTGCAACAGCGTGGATGTGTGGATTGCACAATTTTATGCAAGATGGCACTCCGCCAACCATTTCGTATCTAATAAAGCAGCTGCTCAGCATATACATTTTGGAAATGACAGAATTATCAGTCGCCATTGATACAGATATAATCAAATTCGATGGAGAGGATGTCTTTCATTAAGGAAGAATGTTTTGAAAGGGGTCCCTCAGGATAGTGTTCTCTCCCCCATATTGTTTACAATCTACATGTACGATATCTTTGAAACTTTAGAAACAGGAGTCGAGTGCTCAGTTTATTCTGATGACCTTTTTATTTATTGCTCTCATCATTCTCTCGATATAATCCAAAAAAATTTACAAGATACTCTTGAAAGAATCACATAATTGTGCAAATACTGAAAACTTACTCTATGTTCTGACAAAAGCACAATAGCGGAACTCTCAAATAAGAGAATTCAAATATACCCTACTAATATGTTGGCTGGGTACTGACTCCCATGGCAATCCTCCATTAAATATTTAGGAGTATATTTTTTTAAACGCAAGGAAAATATTTTTATGGTGAATCAAGTGATAATAAACTTTTAAAAAATTAATGCCCTAAAAGGCATGGCGTATAAACACTAGGGCCCAAGAGCTACAGATCTTATTAAATTAACTAACAATAGTATATGTAGTACCTTTTACTACACTTGTCATATCATAAATAAATGGTCTGATAACCAGCTCAAACCTTTCAATATTATACAAACAAAAGCTCTTAGAATTGCATTGGGACTTCCACAATGGACTCCAAATATCGTGCTCTTACAACTTGCTAATCAGGAAATACTTTCTGATAAAATAAGACGATTGGCTAATAAATTTTTTATATCACATATATCATTTGGTAACTTTTTTCCTATGCACCGCAATAGTCTTGAAACAATAAATCTGGAAATCCTGGAAGGGGGCAGAATTAACATCAAGAATATTTTTCGTATTTAGGGCATTTATGAAAAACAAATTATATCAATCCCCAGATTAATATATTACTCAGATCTTTCTTGTGAGATCTATACGGAGGAATTTAGATTCCAAAATAAAAACTTACTAACTCATATAATAAAAGGATAATTTGAGGAAATAATGAATTATAGATTCAGAGATTTTTCCTAATAGCTATGGATGCATCAAAAAATCAACATATGACATTAATAGCAGGTATCACGAAAAATGTATCTTTCGCCTACAGAGTAAATCATTACGATTTTTACAGCAGAAGCACTTGCTATATGTCAAGCTCTAGATGACTTAACTGAATCAAAAGAAAATCTGTTAATTCTATCAGATAGCCATTCTGTGCTGTCAGATGAAAAAAATTACAATATAAAATCCCTATAAGTCATTCATAGACTAACCAGTAAAATCTTCATTCAGTCACAATTTAATACTCAGACGATTTTCCTTTGGATTCCGGGACATTCGAAATTTTTTTGGAATAAAGAAGTGGATTATCTCGCGAAATTGGTAACGGAATCCAATGAATAATACTTTGACTGGATTGCCTCAGAAGGCATCAATAGAAATATTTTCCACGACAAAATGAAAAGAACTAATGAGATTTTTTATTCAAGCAAATATTTTGAAATCTTAGGAAACATCTCCACCATTGACATGATATCTAAATGGACAAAAAATAGAAGAGAGGAAATACTGAACACTAGGAAAATCAGCAAAATGATTATAACTCCAAGGCTTTTGCATAAATTCAACTTAAATGATAACGCACAATGTAGAACCTGTAACCACATCAATGATTTGAAACATATTCTTTTGATCTGCAATAAATACGTCTCCCACAGAAATCTTCTCTAGAATATTCTCAAGATAGACCCGCAGCAAAATATTAATTTCAAAGAATTTTTGGAGAGTACCGGGGATAATAAATCAGTTTTCAGGGCATTCTTGCAAAAGATGACATATTTTTATATTTATTGAATTAAAAGAATCTATGAAAAAAGGGGATAGTTGTCTTTGCTGCTTTATACCCCATAAAACAATAAAAACAAACAAAGGACAACACCTCGGTGATCATCCTTTAACTAGAAATGAGGATTTGGTGGGCGAAAATCTTTAGCCCTTGTTTCTACAGTTGTCTCTATAGCTATAGAGTGGCTCTTTGTAATATATGAAAAACGGATTTTGGTGGTTTTTGACCTCATATGTTCTCGCATCTGGTTAATTGAATGATATCTATATTAACATGATATCTATAATTGAATGATATCTATATTGAATTGATATCTATATTAACGTCACACTAGAAGTAACGTGAATGTTATGTACTCACATCCTGACAATTATGCATCTTTCACAATTTAAATTCGTGCTGGGAATGAGAAAGCTTCTGAGACTTTGTCGATGTCAAGATTCAAGATCTGTCAAGATTCATTCAGATAACCTACATTATAAGAATATCTACATATGGCTACATGTAAAATTAATTCTATATCGAAAATTTATTAAAAGTCAGATTGCTTGAATCTGATTATTTTGAGGTGAATTGAAACTGAAATGAAAAGGCACAATGGTCGAATTCTATTTTCGTCTGGCAACAATAAGAAAAAAGCGCCAAAATGTATGTTCAATGCCTTAAACTGGTAACCCTTGTGGTGGATTGTGTTGTAATGCAACTCAATTTTTACCGAGTTTTGGCGCTGTTTTGTTTTTCATCGCCAAGTTGGGGTTGAAATTAAATTTTACCCATTTTGGGATTTGCTGTTTGCGTGAATGGTTGTGCTGGTGAGTGATCGTATGCTGCCACTTCTATAATCATACTTAATTTCGATATTTTTTTAAGAAAATGAATGCCATTTCTCCCGGGAATAATAAAAAGGAAAACTCAACCGAAAACAAAGAGGAATGTATCAAACGATGTAATTTTGATGATACTCAATCTGCTGCAACCGACTGCAATGGAAAAAATGATTCTAAAGGATGTCAAAAGACTGAATCAGAGATGAATTCCAAACGTTCTAAAGGTAAAAAGAACAAACGGAGATCTGGGGGAAAGAGACATAGAGGAAGCCGATTTAGAAAAAATTGCAAACCTTATTATGGGCTCACTCGAGATGAAAAAGAAAAAATAGATAAACGTAATTTAAGGCAAACACGTCGTCGTCGGGTAAAGATGCGTAAGTCTGGCATGCCTCTGGCTCCTTTGAACACAACACAATTTATTGTTAATGACAAAAAGTGTGTGGACAATTATTATGACGAAAGCTCTCATAGCGATTCTGAATATGCTCCAGATTTTAACAAGATGTGGTTAGATGTACTCTTTGAACGTTTTCAGGAGCTATCAGTGGAAGATCTTGTGAGTCGTTACATTAGTACAGAAGATGAAATAGAAAATATGCAGATAGAGAAAGGTAAAAAACATTTTGAACAATCCACGAAAATTGAAATCTTTCGGGAGGAAATCAGAAATTTGAAAGAGAAGAATGATGAATTGATTCGTGTAAATGATGAACTTTATAAACTTCTAGAATCCAGAGGCTATCTGTTTGAGGAGAGCAAAAGTGATGGGAATCAACAGCTTCAAAATGTTTTGTCTTTAAATTCTTAACATATGATTTTTCTGCAGAATATGTTTTAGTTCATGGAAGAGTGACAGTTGAAAAAATTTTGATAGTTAAATATTTTTTGCTACTCATTGGGCTTATCAGTGATCAAAGCATCAATTAACTAAGAAAAAAACGAAAATCGGAAAGTTTGATTAGCATTAAAAACAATATCATTCTAAATAATTGATATTATATCAAACATTTGTTTTCAGCCTTTATTTTTAAATGTACAAATCTCTTTTTGTACATTTCATATTTTCTGTGGTATAAAAGTTCAATTATTGTTTATTTTTGAAAATTCAGTCAGAAAACATAATGCTGCTTTCGTGGATGAATGGGATCGCGTCATTTTCACTTCATTCTAATTGGAAACCTCTTTTTGTTTTGAATCTACAAAGTATAATTTCTGATGAATTAAAAAAAATCGTTATTCTGATTACTTGATTTCGATATACTATATTGGTTAATGATAATACCGTCAAACTTGGTGGTAATTGCTGAACAACTGTAAACCTGACATTTTTCTTAAAGATTTAAAACTCAGATCAACTCTATTATGTAATAAAAATTAAATTTAAACTATTGCATGTTTTTGAAAATGTTGAAAGAGACCTTTCTTTTAGTTTAATTCCACTCTTGAATATTAACCAAATCCTTAAATTAAGCAATATTTACTGTAAATAAATGTCTTTCATTTTATTGTGTCACTAGCTAGTCTTCTATCACATATTTGTTAATATTTCATTTATTGTAAATATTGATATGAGTGTATATTCATAAATTTTTTTTTCACTTATCTCATACTTGTTCATCTCGCATTTTACTTCAATAATTAAGTAAGGTAAAAATTGTAGCTAAAACATTATAATATTTTAGAATTGTTTATTAGATGAGAATTAAAATTAAGAAAGTGTCTTTGTTGTAACTTATGTTTTAATAATGTAGTAGTAGGTATAATGGATTTTTTTAAATGCCTTGGTCATGAAATACTGTGTTAAGAAGTTTTCAATGCAAATTTTCTGTATAGCATTTTTTTGGGGTCAAATGTGTAATATTTATTGGTTATCAATAGTCATATTTTCTTTCTGAGTAAAAATTCATGATTTGAATCATACTCATTCCTGCTGCTGAATCTTAGTGTTAGACACTCACACTGAAAGCTTTAACCTGGTGATTTTGTTTACATTGTCAAATTTTAGCAGTGTATTGTCATGTACTATTAAGTATATTTACATAACTCTTTATTTACTGTGTATAGTTAAATAATATTTGTATTTAAATTTATTATGTAAATAATTTGTTCAGACTTCTTAATTACTTTTTGAAAAACTTTTATAATTCATTAAGACTTAATATGGTTTTTGATCTAAAGCATGTTTAATTTGTTTTAGAGGTAGTTGATTATTTTTACTGTGAGGAAAGAAATCTTAAAATGCCACTTTTTTTTAAAACT
Source organism: Nephila pilipes (assembly GCA_019974015.1). NCBI lineage: Eukaryota > Metazoa > Arthropoda > Arachnida > Araneae > Nephilidae > Nephila > Nephila pilipes. The sequence continues at coordinate 497,440 of BMAW01054425.1, forward strand.
TTGGAATGTAATTTAATTTGATTGACATTTTTGTTTAAATTTATTACTTTATCAACTTAGTTAAGTGAATGTATTTGTAAAATGCTATTACAAGTGTCAATTGTTGAGAAAAAAATAGAGTACAAAAAATATTTTTTGTAAGTAATGTAATTTATATTTGCATTTGAAACACTTTTTTTTTTATTTGTAAGAAAGTTTGATTGAATCAATTTTATTGAATATAAATTTTTGTTATTCAAAATTTTAAAATTTAATCCAGAATAATTTTTTTCATAGTCTGGAGAAATGGAAATTGATTTTTCTGTGCTTCATTCAATCAATACTTAAAAAAAATATTTTGGGATCATTAAATTAAAGTAGTTGTTATTGATAAAATCATTTTAAATTCCAAATTTAACTTCATATTATCTTCTGAATACTTTATATGACTATGACTATAGACATACTGATGAAATTTGCGAGTTTATTTTATTTTTCCAACTAGAGTGAATAAATAAATATTTTGACAGTTGAATTTTTTTAAAACCCTTGCTGTAAAATGATTAACTCTTCAACAAGTTTTCCTGCCATACCATACAATAACAAGTTTCACTTGTCATGTGATTAAATTACTATTGTATTGAATCTAACAATATTGTATTCCCCTTTTAATACTTGTGTAAATGTCTCGGATCATTATGCATGTTATTTACCTTAAGAGCTATTAGGTGCAAGTCACAGCTAAATTTTGTTAGTCAGATTTCATTTTTGTATATGTTAATGTGAATATGCATTTTTAGTAAAGAAAAAAAAATGTTGCAAAGTAGTCATCATGATGCGTAAGAGTACTGTAGACTTTGAAGATAAAAATGATGGGAGTGATTAGTGGAAAAGAATAGTCTTTCTGATAGTGAAATATTACCAAAAAGGTGAAAACATACTGAGGAACTAATAAATGATGATAGACACATTGAATGAATGGATTTGGTAGAAAATAGATAATGTGCCTAAATGAAGAAATATATGGAAATGCTTCTTATTTTACTCAAAACTAGATGCTAATCCTTAGTCATTAGGCAAATTTGTAGATGTTATTGATGCATGAAGTGTGGTCTGTAAATTGTGCAGGATTCTTTTTTAAAACTACTGGAACATTTTGAGAAGTATCACATTCTTGAAGATTATATTGTATTTCTTATTTAAGATTTACTTTGAATTTTTTGAAGATTTTTTTTATTTTCGATATTCTACTAAGAATCACAAGTCTGTTTAAACCAATGTAATTTAATTAACAATGTGTATGAATTATAAAGTTAAACCTGTTTTTTTCTGTAAAAATTAAATGATTATTTCATTCAAAACTTTTCATTGAGTTGTACTGAAAGTGGTTGAAAATAAACATTGATTTAAAAAATGTCTAAATGTTTTCTCACAGGCAAATGAATAATTATGCTATTCAGTTTTAGGAAGTTAATTTAATTATTATTATTTTTGTATAAACAGTGTGTCTTTACTGCTGTAAAAAAAGTAAAATATTTAGCTAATACACTGTTGTTTTTTGTATTGTTTAATTGACAAGTTAGTGTATTTTATTTAGCTAATTAATTTTGAATATTCAATTATCAAATACACTAACAAGAGATAAACTATTACATATGGGTTTGAAATTAATTTTCGTTGCACAGCAATTATTTTTTAAATTTTTTTTAATAAAATAATACAAGATAATGGCTATGAATGTAATCTTTTAGACAATTTTTTATGTGTGTCATCTAATATATTTCAGTATTATTTGTATTAAATTCATTTAATCTTAATATAACTTTTGTCCAATTTTGTAAATGTTAAGGATTTGCAAAATTTGTAGTAAATTTTACTGACAATTTCCAATTTATTTTTAAGAAATATATAAATTTTGTTCTATATTTTTTTGCGAAAATTTCTTTCTTTCTAAAGTAATTGTATATGTATGTCTCATCACTTTGTATTACAAAGTTAATTTGTGAATGATTTTATTTGTATATTCTATTGTTATTGGTTTTCTCTCATTTACAAAAATCACCTATTATGGCTTTGCATATTTGACTACTTTTTTACTAAACATTTTTTTTTTTCTGTCTGCTGAAAAAATTAACATTTTAACTTGTTCATGAAAATATTTCTTAATATACAAAATGATCTAAGAAAATTTCATATCTTATTTCAGGTACCTTTATTAATAAAACTGTATAGTATTTAGCAGTTTATATCTTAGAATTTATATCATAATAAAATACTGTATTCTTTTTTAGTTACTTTGTTTATTTTTTTTATTATTATTCATTTAATAAATGTAACATTGTTTTGTTTAATTCATGTGCTGTTTTATAGTAACATTTTGTCTATATCTATGAGCAGTCGTAACTTGTGGGGATAAAATTTAATGAAACTAAAAAATTTTGAGCAATATTCTTCCAATATCATTAGTAAAAAATTTAATCGATTAAAAGTTAATTGTTTTCAATGAAATGTATTAATTTGTTTAAAATTTGTAATTTAAAAGCATTCAGCTGTACTAAATTATAGTTATCTGAATTTTTGTAATGTGACTTTCACTTGAGATAGAAAGTTTTTATAAAATTTCCCAAATATTGTTATTAAACCCATCTGGTCATTTATATTTTATATATATAAATTCATATAACACCAGATTCTCCACACCAAATAACTTTATTTTCTAGAAAAAACTATTTTGTCATTCAGTAATAACAGTGATTGAATTATTGTCTTATTAGAACTTAATAAATAATATTTGTAATGGCCACTTTAAATTTTGAATCATGATTAAAAGATGATTCCATTATACTTTTTTAATTGTGAAGGGTTAGATTTATTGTTTCATGATTTGAATCCATGTCTTTCATTTTACAACGTTTTTCTGAATTTCACTTGGTGTGTGTGTGTGTCATCAAATTTTCGATCGTTAATATAATCAACTTCCCATCAAGCTAGAGCTTTGAAATTTTGGGAATCGTTCGTACTCGCCTAACAATGCAATATTTATACGTTTGCGACAAGTTTTAACTAATATTTTAATAAGTCAAAATATTCTTTCCTCTAGGCGCTTTTAGGATTGAGGGGAAAATTTCTTTCCCCCTCTGGGAGCACCGGGCACTCCCCACACCGCATGAGGTTATCGTAAACCTTTTGTACTCGCAAAGGGGAGATACTATCTCCCCTTTACAATCTCCGAGATAGTAAGGGTTGCTGACTTTTAGTCAGTAATCATTCGCAAGAAAGAAAGTTTCCAATATTAGGCGCCGTGTCTTATCACAATTTTTTTCTGAATTCTGGTTCCCATTCTTTTTTTAATAGAATGACTTACAAACTTTCAAATGCATGTTTTGATTTTATGTTATGAATTTTTTAATACGCTCACAAATGTCTCTTTTTAAGTAAATTTTAAAGATAAAAATAACTAACAGTTTTAACTAATATTTCAATAATTGTCTCTAATAAACTTTGCCACCGTATAAAAACGTTGGTTTTTATATCGAATTATTTCACAATAATCTTTAGTTAAAACTCACACATATAATCTAGCTGCTAGAAAAGAACTATAAAAAACTATTAGAAGATTTGTAACTTTATATGATGTCTGAGGAATTGAATGGGCATGGCTTGCATAAAAAAATTGTATATATCTCTGCCACATCTTTTTTTGCCAACTCCATTTAAGATAGTTTGGTTACCTATTTTAAAAGTCGTCAATCCGCACCATATATTTCCATTTCTACCATACTTTTTATTCTCTCATTGAACTACTTGTAGACCATTTCCTTTTAAATTTCGTAAAAATGTTTTGTTTCTGCTGTTCATGGAATCCTACATAATAAATTTTCTGTTATCTGTGACTTGTTTCTTTTGTGGTTTCAAAATATCTTATCATTAAATTTACAGTGTCTAATGCACTGGCTATGTAGGTAAGAAGTTTGAAATACCTGTTATTTGCATAGTTTGAAATACATAATTGTATTGTCAATTATGCAATTTTACGTTTTATATCATTTAAAATGTTGCCATAGTATCATTGATAATACTCAAAGTTTTTACATTGTTTCCTCCATCTTTAGGCAGTTTCACATTTTTTTTTTTTTTTTTGGATATTTATATATATATATATTTTTCACCTCATTTAGATATTTTTCAAAATACTACCTTGCCTACTACCTTTCTTAGCTTTTTAGTTTTCTCTAGGTTAAAAAATTTAAAATCAGATCCCCCACCCAGAAATTTAAAAATTAATGATTAAATATTAGCTTTCCCAAAATATATTCATTAAATTTAATTTTTTTATGGTTCTTTAGGAAGAAATATATTCAACTTGACTTATAAAGCAGGAATTAGGGCCGCGGTAGCCTAGTGGTCAAGGTCGTGGACTAGCGACCGTCGGTTTTCGTTCAGTCGCGGGTTCGATCCTTGGCCGCCAAAGACCCGCCGTGTAGCCGGGGCTGATGCACGTTAAATCTGTTCGGGGCCCAAAGTCCTCCCGTTGGCGTGGTGTGGATGTTAGGAGAGGGGATGCCAGCTCAGGTTTCGTCCTCGTCATTTGACCGTGGTTCAAAATTACGAGGTCCGTCGCCAATAGCCCTCGTGTTGCTTCTAGTGCGACGTTAATAAAAAAAAACTGAACATAAAGCAGGAATTAAAAATGATAGCTCACTGGATAAGTGTTTTGTTGTGTAATAATTTTTAAATACCCATATCATTTTTTTTTTTGATCAATTGTCTGTTGACGCCGCGCTTAGAATTAATATGAGATCCATTGACGACGGACTACCTTGTGATTTTGAATGACGATAAGTAGATCATTTTTATGGTATAATCTATTTTGCTTTGTAAGGACAAATAATTTAAATTATCTTAATTTTGCCACTTTTGTATAATAAATTGGTGGACTGTAGGAATGGTATGTGCAGATATATACATACACAAATATTCATATAATTGTCATGATTACATGCTTCTATTTGTTTTCATTAAGATACATAACAATTAGATATTTCATGTTTTTACTTTTAAAATAAAAGTAGGTGTGTTCAATTTAAAATAAATTAAATATCAATTTATATTTCAGGAAATTTTTGGCAGGCATTCAATTCAAAATATCAAAGCATATTTGTTTGCATTTTGTGATTTAATAATATTTTAGAAGATCTGATAACGCAAATGTGAATTTAAATTTACTAAAATTTTGAACAATTGCTCATATAAATGGCATGATTGTGATACAGACACATTACTAATGTTAAAGGTTAGGAAAAGGCAAAAATTAAAAGAATTGAACTGCATTATAGTACTTGTTTTCATTTTTCAAAATGAGCAGATCCACAAAAATTCATTTGAAATTCTTTAATTATACTTTAATATTAACCTGCCTAATGCCAGTACATTGTAGTCTATTTCATGCTGAAACTTTTACACATTAGCATAGTGATTTAAAGTAATGGGAATGTATCATAAATTATATAAAACTCAAATAAGGGAACAAGATACTAGTTATGTATATAAAATTCATTTCAATATTAATTCACA